>JAHWFP010050124.1:1165-17735 GCA_023313725.1 Lithobius niger | reverse complement strand
ATATATATATATATATATATATATATATACATATATATTTCTAAATTATTTTATTTATTTTTACTTATTTTTTCATTTATTCCTTTTTCTAAATTCAAGAAATTAATATAACTGTAATCATTGCACAATTATTATTGTACGTAAATACTTTTTGTGAACTATTTTTAACCTGTACGTCACTGCAGTGCAGTCTGAAATAAAGTAAAGTAAAACGGATCAAACTTTGTTTGCACGACACGTTTCTTCTACGCTGTAGTAGAAACGTGTCGTGCCAACAAGAAGAACAATCCAAAAACTAATTGCATGGTTTCAGCTCTGATCCAAACCCTCGATTTGCTTCGGCGAATTTAATGAATTTTGGTATGCTTAGTGACCAACTCCAACAAAGCTGGCATACCAAATTTAATCGAAGGCAGAGATATTAAGCGTCACAACTTCTGATTTAACATGGGGGGCGGGGGAGGGTGAGGTCAAGCCTTACAGTACTTGCTGACGACTTTTGCACATTAAATTGTCCTGTCTGAGTGAATGGGTCAAACGTTTACAATGCAGTGAATCTTTCTTCGTCGCTCCTCCTCTTTCTCGCCAACGTGCTAGAATTAATATAGGCATCATACAAATGTTTTATTTTTTGTTACCTAACAGTGATTTTACACGTAAAAATGTTCCGACTGTGCGTGCTGTACACCACAGAAGGGAGCCACGACCAACGTAGAATGGTGCCGTCAGACATGGCTCGGGCTCCGCACGTTGTACTTACTTCATTTGAAATCCAAAGGTCGAAAGCAGCCACTTGGAATTTAAAGTGGCACTATCACCGATTGAAAGTAGGCAGAATCTGACAACCTCTAGCACTCTGTAGTACTATCTAGAGAGACGAATAAAAGTGTGCAATCACTACTTGGTTTTGAGGGGGTGGATTCGCATTGATGACGTCATGCATGTGTCGGCCTGGCATTGGCGAAGCATGTCGTAAGTCGGTTTAAGCCGATCACACTTAACAAAGAGAGGCTGGTCACTGACATCTGGTGCCATACAAAACCAGGATTATAGTCAGGGTGGATGATTAAAGCGAGAAACATGCCAACACGATATCTCAATCCTTGTAGCTCCCTTGACGCATACAAAATCGAAGACAGTTCAAGTCATTTGTGGGGAGGGGGTCGGCATTTAATACTTTAAAGTCCCATCGTGCCAGTTTATGGAATTACCCTGCAGAGGTTGGGTTCTCTGTTGTTTCAGTTGTTATTGTTCAGTGGGCTTGTTCTCGTCTCCCAGCAAAATCCCTGAAGTGGGGAAATAAAATGAAATTAAAACTTAAATTAAAATAGCCATTTAACTTTAACGTTATCTTTAATAAATACTGTCAACTCGCCTAGAAGGCATTATGTGACAAAAGATATAGTTTCAAAGTAGAAGTACAAAAAAACAACATAATATTAAACAGTAACAATAAGGTCTGTGAAAATTAATATCTGAAAAGATCTTTAAATAATAAAATACCATAAGAATTAGTTCATACTTACTTTCCCCTACTTAAGATAACAAGGTTTTAGTGGCAAAAAAAATCATGGTTGGCAGCATAAATATATGCGTCGAAAGGTTTTTTAATGAATTTGTTGCGGTAGCTGAGACCACCGACTCGGGAAGAGCTGCATAAAAACAGCACGGGGAAAAAAGTGTGATGAGACCATTCGTGATATTGTTGGTTAATTTGAAGCTTACGACAATGCCCCTAGTTGCCGTATAGCGTTGGGGGTGTAAATTTAAACTTGAGTTTAAATTTGAGTTTGAGTTTATTACTAGAGCTCAGAGGACTACAGAAACGAAGCGCTCTATCTAAGGACTTAAAAATGTTTAAAGAAAAGGAATATGTTTAAAAACTAATTGTCTTAGTGTGCTTAGCACAGCTCTAGAGGTAAGTGAGGGTTCGTGAGAGCCCTTGAAAACTTGGAAATGTCCTGGGAAGTAATAATGAAATTTCATGCCTGGAAAAGTGCTTGAAAATTCTGAAAAATTATATAATGTATCATCAGTAGGGTGATGAACAGAAAGTAGACGACGTGACTGAAGAACACTGAAAAAAATTAGCCAAGAAAGTAGTCGAGTGTGTAGCCTTACATTATTCTATCTTTGTTTGGGCATGAAAAGTTTTGAAATTTTGGCTCTGGCTTTAATTGTATTTACGTGTACATATAATGGTTGAAAACAGCAGTAAGGTTTCACGTGAGATAAACAGTACAGCAACACTGCAGTATCTGAAACATTACAGGTATTAATTTGTGTTCCTTTGCGGTTTTAACTTCGAATCAGTTAAACCTTACCTTAAGCTTAGCTTGTTTCAATGTTTTGTATCTATCAATTTAGAGTAAAAATTTTTCGCCAAAGGGTTGTTTGCCAAATAGGACTTCCAACAAAACTTTTTACTCTCTGAAGCTCTCAAAGTTTAACGCTCAGGGGCTGCTCAGCAAGCCTGATGAACTCAAACTTCATGTCAACACGGAAAATCCGGATGTGATCTGCGTCACTGAGACGCACCTTTCCAGCATAGTGGATAACTGCACCCTTGGGCTTCCAGGTTACATTCTGTATCGTTGCGACAGGGATACCAATCATCATGGTGGTGCCGCCATTTACGTTAAATCTTGCATCCCCTCGACTCTCCTTGGTTCCTTTTCTGACCCTCATGGAGAGTGGGAATTTATTCAGTACCGGTTGAATCTTGCTAAGGATTGTCATCTGCATGTGGGTTGCTGCTATCGAGTCCCTAAAATCACCTTTCAAGTCAGCTGGCCTGCTCTCCTTTCGTCTCTCAACCATTTCATCATGCTGTCCAAGGGCTGCCAAATGATCCTCACTGGTGACTACAGTTTCCCAACCATAATTGGACCACGCTCCTTACTACCCAATCGGAAAAGAGTGCTGCTTTTGAATTCCTGAATCTTTTACAAGACCACGGCCTCCTCCAACATGTTGTGAAGCCTACCAGACATAGAACAGGACAAAATTCTAGCTTATTTGGTCTTGTCATTACCAATGCTGACCTTACTGTTTCTCCCATTATTCACTACCCCCCCCTTTGGGCTTATCAACCACAATGTTCTTTGTTATAATCTCCAAATTGTCTTTCACATTAATCTTTCTGGCGGTCCCTGTCAATGACATTTTTGCCTGTATTGCCTGGCCTGCTGAGCTCAGGGTGTGCGACGTGGACTCCCAACTTGAAATTGTCGAAGATTTCATTCTTGATGTTATTAAGAATTTCATTCCTGTGTTTATCCTTCCACCAAGAGTCCCCTGCCTTGGCTGGACCGCAACATCAGGTCCCTGATTAGACAGAAAAAACGTGCCTATAATCGTCTTCGTGACTTTCCCTCCCCCTCAAATATGGCCCTGTTCAAAGCTGCCCGTAGTGCTGCCGTTTCTGGTCTTCGCTCTGCCCGTCGTGTTTATGAGGAATCCCTTATTCTCAAAGCTAAGTCGGACTCACTTTTTGCCTATGTTAATCGCAATAGAAAGACTGCTCCTACTACCTGTCTGAAGAGTAATGACGGTCCTATCTTGCTCGATGACCTTGATATTGCGGCGGAATTGGGTTCGCATTTTGCCTCTTCTTATCTGCCACATCTCCCCAGCCCTCCAATGGATGCTGGCTTCATTACTACTCCTTTCCTGTGCTCAGACGTGGAGCATGCTTTCCTTGCTTTAAGGGAGGATTCTTCCTGTGGCCCTGATGGCATTTCCCCTCTCTTTCTCAAATCCTGTGCTAAATCTCTAGCTACCCCTTTCTTTTTTATGTATCAAAGTTCCTTTTCTTCCTGCACTTTTCCTACTCGTGGGAAAGAAGCTAATATTACCCCTGTTCATAAGGGTGGGTCCCTCCATGATGTTAATAATTACCGGCTGATTAGTTTACTTTGTGTCGCTTCTAAAATCCTTGAAAGGTTTTTCCATAAATCTGTTATGAGCATTTGTCAACATCTCAATTTTGACTTTCAATTCCAACATGGTTTCCTCCCAGGCCGTTCTTGTCAATCTAACCTACTTGAAACTTACAACCACCTTACCACTTTCCTGGACAAAGGGATGCAATGTGACTTTGTATTCTTCGACTACAGCAAAGCCTTTGATTCTGTTTCTCAGTCCCTTCTCCTTAACAAACTGTCTTACTTGAATTTTCCTAAATCACACATCGCATGGATCAACTCTTATCTTTCGCAGACACGACAACGTGTTAGTCTAAGGGGTTCCTCTAGCGATTGGGTCCCTGTTACCTCTGGGGTCCCGCAGGGATCTGTTTTGGGCTCCCTTCTTTTCAATCTTTTCCTGAATGACCTCCATTTTGTCATCCACTCCTTTAGCAAGAGCTATGCGGACGACCTGAAATTCTCTCTCCCGCTTATCTCCATCAAGATCTTCAACAAGACATCGACGCTGTTGCCATCTGGTCGACCAAGAAATGTCTTGCCCTTAATCCTCCCAAATGCGTGGTGCTGCGTTTTGGGCATAACAACCCACACTACAGCTACCGCCTTGGTAACACTACTATCCCTACTAATACGTCCCATAGGGACTTGGGCATTTTGGTTGATTCGTCTCTTAAATTTCATGTTAATACTAATTTTATCATCGGCAAAGTCTTTAAAAAAGCCCACTATATTCTTAAAACTTTTTCTCCTGTCTCACCAAAGCTGTTTGCTCTCCTGTACAAAACCTTCCTTTGCCCTACACTCGAATTCTGTCCTCAGATTGGCCGCCCCTGTTATGCCTCATTCTTCGCCCGTCTTGAAACTTGTCATTGCTGCCTCACAAAATGGAGCCTTCCCCTAAAACACTTTTCTTACGAAGAACGTCTTTGCAAACTGAACCTGACCCCTGTCAAAACCAGATTCCTCTGTGGAGATCTTATCCTCACGTACCAAATCTTAAACCACCACATTGACGTTCAGGCTGCTGACTTTTTCTGTCTTTCTCATACCATGACCAGGGGGCACCCCCTTAAACTCTTTGGAAGTATATCCTCCGGCAACGTGCGGCACAGGTTTTTTTCTGAACGTGTGGTCGAGGCATGGAATGCTCTGCCCGTCTCGGTTGTTCTTTCCCCTTCACTTGATTCCTTTAAAAATCGGCTGGACCACTTTCTTGCTTAGACTTTGTTTGGTGGTTGGCCCTTTGTTGGTCAGTGTTTTTGGTGGTTGGGGTGGGGTGGGGGAGGGGTGGGTGGGTGCTTTTTGGCTTTTAGCTTGCACTGTCGGGTAATTCTATTCTATACTATTCTATTCTAATTACGGTTTGCACAAACCGGTGGAAACAAACGCTTTAATTTTCAGTCTATGTCTTGCAGCTGGTGTTTGCTGATTGGCATTGTTGAATTGTCAATGTTTAAAACAATGTAAAACAATCAATCTGTTCGTTTTGTTCGTTTAGACCTCCCACCCCCCCCCCCTGCCCCGAATAAAGCAATTTCCCTCCCTAACCACTGAACCACTTGACCAATTAGAAAAGGCCTTATAGAGAAGGAACATCTACAAAGCAATACTTGTAAAATGAGCTAAGAACCAGCTTTGATAGGACAAATAGTTTGATCTGTAGAGAGACGAAACGTGTCTTCCCAAGCAGAACAAGAACAAGCCAAAATAAAAATCACGATTCCAGCAAAAGTCCAGATCTCTGATGTGTCAAATCGGAAATTAATAAAAGTTCGGGCATATGTTCACCAAGTCCAATAAAGCTTGTATACTAAATTTGAGTGGAAAATGTTGAAAGACAGCAGAGAAATTAAGCATCGAAATTTCGGCATGGGAGGTTCAGGTCAAACCTCATTAAGCCATTACCAAGGGCCTTTAGGCCCACATATTTTTTCCGTCCATTGCTTTAAATTTATGTATTTCATCAAGCTTAAGGTAAGAAGGGGACCTGACTATCGAGTATTAGGGCATATTGATTATCCGCCTCCTAGTGACGAAATTTGACGTCTACACCATTGCTGCCAGAACTTTTCCGTGTTCCTTCTAGGTTTGACTTTCAGAATTTGTTGATTATAATTTTCAACGGCTCTGTTTTTGTTTGTTAAAGTTTATATATCTAGCATCTTTGTAATTTTAGTTTGCACTTTTCTCAGCCCAAGTTATTATTTAACCAAGATACGATTTTATAAAGTACAGCAAAAGGTTTTTTCGTACTTAATTTTTCAATAAATTATGATGATCGAGTTTCCAAAAATGTTCGAACCTCAGTATTTAGTTTTTTTACGCATAGTGGCGTGCTTTAGAGCAATTTGACGAATTTAGTCATTTCCTGTGAAAGCAAAATTACCATTTTTAAAATCATTTTTTAATTTTTACTACCATTCCAGTATTTCCTCGTTGAAGTGCTGGCTCTTGAAAGAGCTCTGGTCGTCAGATAAGCATCTGAGTTTAGTTCACGTGAAATAAAAAAACACTGGATCTCGAGTAAAGCGCTAGAATTCGCTTTAGAAACAAATACTTAACTAAAGCAGGGCTCTACTACAGTAGGCTATTGGCCGGATTTTGGATGAAACATAGCATACGCGACTGGATTGGACAATATGGCCGCCAAAAGCCCCAGTGATGCGATGATGCTGACGCTGATAGTGGTTTTCCCTTTTCAAACTGGGTGCGGGCCGCCCTCTGTCAACTTATGGCGGCCGCATAGCCCATCGTCATCTCCAGATGCATTTGTTCTGTTACCACTTTCTGTCAGCAGAGAGCGACGCTTACAGTACTCACAGAATGCCAACGTTCCTTCCGTTCAACACTTTCTGAATACACGAACATGTCACTTTTTTTTTCCACGTGCAGAGAAATAGCTTAACTGTGGCTAAGTGAAAACTTTAAAAAGTTTATATGTCAGAGATATCCGTGAGTCCTAGTCGATTTAACGGCTATAATTGCGAGCGAGCGAGAAACGGCTAGTCCACTATCGAGGGGATGGAGGGAAACACGAGTGGGCGAAGCCCACGAGTTTTTCCCTCCAGCCCCTCGATAGTGGACTAGCCGTTTCGAGCTCAAGAGCAATTATAACCGTTAAATCGACTAGGACTCACGGATATATATTTTAATGCTAAGGTGTGACGTCGAGCTAATTTGTCGTGTTATTAGAGTTTTTTAAAGACTTATTTCAAGAATTTAAGACTTTTTTTTACATGCGATTTATGTAAATTCCTGAACAGAAGTTCCGGTTTAGAAACGGGGTTGGAAGCTTCCTGTGTGTGTTTAAGGTAAAACTGTATTTTTTCTACTTTAATAGTTTAAATAAGATGAGTATATAAAATGCGCTATTCGATTGAGTCTCGTAGGTTTTTAGGTGTGTCAGTAGCCTAGTTTTCGTACCGTCGAAACGAAAGATTGCCGGGTTGCCGGTTGGGCCATTCCTCCGTGGGTGGGGGGTCTAGCATAGTATGCGAGTCTTTTTTTTTCCGTGTTAGGCTAGAAAGAAAAATGTCGCAGGTTGTAAATGTGCCTGTTTATGCTGGTTGCATTTTTGTTGTGTATGGAAATTTTACAAAGTCGGGTCATATGTCACATGGTGGAGCAGTGGTTATGTAGACCCGCGTAAAAGTGTTAGATTATCAAAAAAGTGTGGGTTATCATAACCCACTGTGACGTGTGTGGGTTTTCAGATTAACCGTATATAACGACTACACTTTAAGCATGGGGATGTATTAGCGTGACGTCACCACCGTGCATTAAGTTATATTATATGTATTGTAAATATTTTTATAAATAATGAATATTTACAATAATGAATATTTGCAATAAATATTGATTATAGATAATGAATAACCCATGAAAATAAAAAATTATTATTTTGAACACCACCGCTAGCTGGCAATAGATTTTGCGACTCACCAATCAAGATGCAATTTTCTTAGCCAATAAGGTGCTTAGGTGCACGAGTAGCTGCGAGCACTGGGTCGTCAGATTCGATAGGTGTCTTGGTCCCAGCTGTACATCTCTGGCTTCTCACAAACCCGGGTTCGATCCTGGTGACGGAAATGTATCTGTACGGGTTTTTCTCCGGTTGTTTCCCGCCCGTTGTATAAGGGTTTCCAGCGGGTACTCCGGTTTCCTCCCTCCTGCAGCAAAAAACAACTGATACTATGGTGGTTCCTTCCACTTAACATCTGCCGCTCGGGCCTTAAAAAAGCTATAAGCTTATTGGCCGACAACGTCTATTCTATTCTACTCTAATTCTCGAAAAACAGACTTCAAAGAAATGGGCCAGTCGTGGCGGCCATTTTGTCTACCTCCCCCTAATATTGTTGTAGGTTAGGCCGGATAGTTTACTGTTCATGACTAATGAATGCTATTCTTTGACTCGTGACCAAGCTCGTAATGCTGACTGAACTATCAAAAAAGCAAAACCGTATCGTAGCAACAAAAAACTTGCTATGTTCCTTATTGTTATATAAGAATTAGTGCCAATGACTCCCGGCGTTTCCCCTCACTTGTCCCTCACGTTTGGCGATGTCATCGGGGACCATGGTGTCCATGGTAGGTCTGACCTTGGTGTTAAGGCATTCGTGACCCCAACCAAATTCCGTCAACCCTACCTCTACTACCGCGCCATTTGTCTTCATTTTAAACTTTTAAACTTTTGTAATCTAGACTTTTAGTTTTAATCTCGAAAGGCTGTTAGGATTGGTAGGTCCTTTGCAACAAATTTATTATTATTATTATTATTATTATATTATAATATTATATTATATATTATTATATTATATTATTATTGCAAGATGGCAGCTGGATAGTGGCTGATGGAAAGTGGCTGGAGAATGGTGAGAAACATGTAGGTAAGGAAGAAGAGCCGAGTTCAGAAAAATTGATAATTGGCAGCATAAGGAACTAAAGAGGACTTGTACAAATTTTGGTGAGTCTACAACTAAAGGAAGAGTGGTGATTTGAAGAAAAATATTGAGGCAGATCAACGTGTGGTGTAACAGAGAAAAAGTTCCCAAAAAACAAATTTAGTGCGTTCGTTTTGGGTTTGAAAATACACAAAAGTTTACAGCTATTGATTAACAGTTTCAACCCGGATGAAAACTAAATGGACTGGAATGAAACTTTTTGCACTAAAATGAAACTACATCTTTAAAAAATTAAAAATAACAACGGAATCATGTCAAGATGCCAAGATTGTGAAAACAAATTAGGAAATCGAGGTGACTGGGTGGTATGTGGACAATGTAAGTCAAAATTGTGTTATAAATGTGCTGGACTTAAACAAAATACATGGAAAACAATGAATGATACAAAGAAATTGGAATGGAAATGTAAAACTAGATGCAGAAAAACGAGAACGGAGTCAGAAACCAATGAGGATAAGAACACAGAAAGGCAAGAGAGAGTTTCTGATGAGGAAAATGAAAAAAAAAGAAGATAATGAAATAGAAGAAACAGAACATGAAAGAAGGCAGTACAGAATAAGAATGGAAAAAAAATGGACTTATTTATCTCAAAACACGAAGAACAAAAGAACAAACTGGAAGAATTGATAAAATCTTTAGAGTTTGTGACGAAAGAAACAGAAGTTCTTAAACAAGAAAATACTGACATGAAAAAAAATTACGAGAAATGGAAATGAAAATACAAGAACTAGAAAATACAGGTGAAAAAACTAAAGTGCTTGAAAAAAAGATGAATACAATGTTCCGTGAAACAAAAGATAAAGAACAATATGACAGGAACAGAAATTTGGAAATTAGTCAAATGGATTGGCCGCAAAATGAAAACATGGAAGATACATTACGTGAACTTGCAAAAAACTTTAACGTAGCTCACAACGATGATGAAATAGAGGCAGCACACCGTATCCCAAACAGAGACAAGAACAAACCAAGTGTGATAATTGTGCAATTTAAACATAGACAGAGCAGAGACAAGTGGCTGGAGCAAAGAAAAAGGATTGTCACTAATGATAATATGTTACGAAATGGAAACAGAAAGAGGATCTATCTTAATGAGAATATGACACCCTATACAAAACAATTATTCTGGAAAACAAGAAATTTTGCAAACGACAATAACTTTAAATATGTATGGTTTAGAAACGGAAAGATTATGATGCGAAAAGATGGTGACACACAAGAAGTGCACGTAATACATGAAGAAGATGATCTGTTGAAACTAGTTGAACAATAGAATTCATTAATTATATCTTTCAGAAGAAAGAGGATTGGTAAAAAAACGAAAGAGGACATTGAAAAAAGTGAAAATGTAAAAGTAATGCATATCAACATGAGAAGTCTCAGAAAACATTGGGATATTTTTGTTCTTCTTTTAGATGAAATCAATGTTGAATGGGATATTGTAATATTAACAGTAATTAATATAAAAAAAGAGGAAGTATACTTATACAAATTAAGTAATTATGGAAATTATACATTGACCAGAGAATCAACAAATAGAGGTGGTGGTATGATGATTTTCACAAAAAATAATCTGGAAGTGGAATGCCTTGAACTTAAAATTGATGATAATAATGTGATGGAAATTAAAATTAAAGAAAATAATATACCAAAAACCCAAATTATAGCTATTTATAGAAGACCTATAAGCAATAAAACTATATTTATTAACAAACTAAAAGATATAATAAAAAGTAATAAAGTGGATTGGGAAAACCAAATAGTTATAGGAGATATTAATATTGACATATTAGAAAAGAAAATGGAAATGAGGACAATTATGATCAAAATACAATTGATAAATATGAAAACACATTAGCATCATTAGGCTATCAGTGTCAAATAAACTCGCCAACAAGAGAAGAAATAATAAATAAAAATGGCAGAAACATACTACAACAATCATGTATAGATCATGTATTCATAAAGAAAAAAAGTGGAAATGCAAAAGGCGGAAAACTAACTGAAAAAAATTGCAGATCATTATATTACTATGGCTTGGATTTGGAATAAAAAAATAATAAATAATAATAGAAATAAAAATGGTAATAATAGTACATTTTATTGGAAATACGATGATAAAAAAATAGAACAAGAAATGAATCAAATAAATTGGAATATATTGGATGATAACCAAGAACCAAATGAAATTTACACTGAAATTATTGAACGGATTAATAATATATATGAAAAAAAAAAAAAAAACTAATGAAAATTAAACATACAATACAGAAAATAAATAAAAGAAAAGAATGGATAACAGATGAATTATTACAAAAAATAGAACATAAAAATAAATTATGTAACAGAATTAAAAAAAAAAGGAGATGTAAATAAAGTATTAATGGAGGAATATAAAAGAGAAAAAATGAACATAAATAAACTTATAAAATCATGTAAAAATGATTTCTATACAAATAAACTGGATAGCTTAAATAAAAATAAAAAAATAAAAAAACGGTGTGGGACGTAATAAAGGAATTAGAAGGCAAAGGAACAAAAAAAAATATTGACGAAGAAATAAAGCAACATTTAAAGATAAAAATATTATTGAAATTGTGAATGAATTTAATGAAAACTTTGGACATTAAATATCGATTCTAAAGAAAGAAAATGAAACTGCGAATAAGGAATATAAAAAAGGGCAATTCTCTAAAAATATAAAAAAAGCAATTCAAGAAAAAAAACAAAGTAACATAAGATCAATGGTAATAGAAGATGCTAATAATATAGAAATTATAAACATTATAAAAGAATTGAATAATACATGGGCAGTAGGTGTAGATAATATACACACACATCATATCAAAAATACTAAAGAGAATACATCAGAGGCAATATGTAAACTTGTAAATGCAATGATAAATAAAGAAATCTGGCCCGACAAATTAAAAATACAAATTATAAGACCTATATACAAGAATGGAAATAAGCAAGAAATAAATAATTACAGACCAATATCATTATTATCTGTAATCAATAAAGTTTTGGAAAAATTTTTTGCAAATAAAATCTACAGCTTTCTTGAGAAATGTGAAGTATGGAGTAAAGTACAATTTGGATATAAAAAAAAATAAAAGTACTACAGATCTCTTAATTGAAGTTAATGAATTAATAACAACAGGTTTAAATCAAGGAAAGTATATTGGTGCAATACTTATTGATTTAAAAAAAGCATTTGATACGATTGACAAAAATATTTTACTTAAAAAATGTGAAAATTTGGGACTTAGAGGAAAAATATACAACATATTAAGAAGCTACTTAACAAACAGAAAAACAATTGTAAAAGTGGATGGGGTAAATAGCACAACGAACAAAGTAAAATATGGAGTTCCACAAGGATCCGTACTGGGGCCACTATTATATTTAATATATACCAATGATATTGATGTAAATTTAGAAAAAACCAACATATATCTATATTTGCAGATGATACAGTATTAATATCTATACATAATAAGTACGAAGATATAATGTTTAACTTACAATATGATTTCAATATATTAAATGACTATTTTATTGAGAATGAATTGTTCATTAGCAAAGAAAAAACAGTACAAATGGATATCACGGTACCAAAAATGAAATTAAAAAATGAAATCTGGACAAAAAAACATAATGGAAATTGCAAAAATTTGATTGAAATGAATATAATGGGTTGTGAGAAGGACTGTGTTAAAATTGAAAAAAAAATGTCAACAAAATATCTAGGAATAGAAGTAGATATACGTTGGAATTTTAGACAACATATTTTGGGACAAATTAAAAAATTAAGACAAATCATACCAAAAATATACAGTATTAAAAATGTACTACAGAAAAAACAAAAAAAAAATTATCTATGATGCATGGATAAGTAGTAACATAAAATATGGTCTGGAGATTTATGGTCATGCACCAGAATATTTGGTAGATAGACTACAAAAAATACAAAATAAGATGGTAAAAATAATGTTTAAAGACAATATTAAAAAAAAATACCTTAACTTTATATAAAGAAAAGAAAATTATGAAATAAAAGATCTAAAAAAATTTGTCATATTAACAAAAAATTATTTCTGTAACAAATATAAAAACTATAATAAAATATTAAAATGAAGTAAGGGAAGTAAGGAGAGATTCACTGTACCAAAATGGGCATATCAGTATGGAAAAAGAAGGAAAGAATGGTATATACCAAAACTATACGAATAATCAGAAAATATGTTGCACTATTCAAGACTACAAGATTTTAAAAAAGATCTATCACGTAAAATAATTGCAGGAATACCATTAAATACCTAAAAAAATAATACCAAAAAAATTGTAATCTATAAATCTATTACACAACATTACAGCTGAGCTTCTTGTAATGCATAATAATCTAATTACCAATAACTATTTCATTGTAAACTCATACAAGTTATTTTTGTAACTTCGAGAATTGCATTGCTTTTGTAATTGAAAAATAAACATTATTATTATTATTATTATTATTATTATTATTATTATTATTAATAATAATAATAATAATATTGGAGGCTTGGAGGCTAGGAGGTGTGTCGGCCGCATGGACTGGGTCCTGAAAATAATGTATTTTTATGAACTTTTAAGTGCCATCGATGGGATTCTTGCTGCTGACTGGATGGATGAAGTTTCAGTGAACATTTTAAGACATTCCGTGAGTTCTTCGGATGCATATTTTGAAAATTAGAAGCATAAACATCTGCTCAAACGTCTTGTCAACGCGAGTGTTTTCTACGGAAGTCTGTGGGTGTTAACCTGAATTTTGGTGCGACGCGATCGTTGTTAAATACGGAAGTTGAACAGGGACAGTTCACTTCTTTTTGTTTCTTTCTTTTTTTGATTTTACACTGGATATGGCTCGATGTGGAGAGTGTGAGAACAAGTTATCACTTGAGGATGATGTATTCCTAATTTGTGCAAACTGCAGTGGAAAAATCCATCACGGAAAAAAATGCTCTGGTCTTTCAGAGTCAACAATTGCGGCAATGGGGGAAAAAAAGAAGAAAGTTTGGATATGCCGAAGGTGCAGACTGGCAAAAAATCGCAAAAAAGGGACAGACAAGGATGATGAATTGTACTCTACTGAGGAAGACTACCCACCCCCACCCCACCACCTAGAAGATGACATTGGCCGTTTTGAAAAAAAAATTGATGGTGTCAAAATCTCAAATGACAGAATATTGAAACTAATGGAAGAACACAATAGTAGGTGTAACTCATTGGAAAAAGAAAATAAGGACCTTATGTAGCAAAATGGATCAATCAACATAAAATTAAACCAAATTGACGAAACACTGAAAACTGTACTTAAAAATAATGCTGAAATATTGAAAAGCATTGATTTCGTAAACAAAAGATATGATGATGTGGTAGAAGAGTTAAAACAAGTGAAAGAAAACAATAAAATCTTAAAAAGAAGACTTGACCAACTAGAAAAAAAAAGTGAAAAACAAGCAACTGATAAGGATAACATTGACAACAAGGAGATATACCCGCAAGAAATGGACGACCTTAAAAATACTGTTAAAACCTTGAAACAAACGCAAGAAGAAAGCTTACAGTATAACCGTAACCGGAATATTGAAATTTTTGGGGTAGAGACAGAAACAAGAGAAAACTTACGGGACACAATCTACAGAATTGCTGATGCACTTGACTTAAAAGATTTCAACGAAAACAAGATAGACAAGGCTCACCGACTGCCGTCGAAAAATAACAAAACTCCATCTATCTTAATACAGTTCAAAAACAGGACTGACAGGGACATGTGGCTGAACAATAAAAACAAGAAATTTCTGAACAACAATGATGTGTTTGGAAATAAGAATACAGATCGTATTTTTATTAATGAACATTTGACCCCATTTTACAAAACTCTATTATGGAAAACAAAACAAGCTCTTATTCCAACCCACAAGTTTATATGGTTCAAGGACGGAAAGATACAGGTAAAACAAGATGAAAAAGATCGAAAATCTACTACAATCAAAGGAGAAGAAGATCTCTTAGCAATCGTTAGAGATATAAAAGAAACAGAAGAAAAAAGAGCTGATACGACGAATCTGACATCCCAACAAGAAATAAATAATAAAAATTCAACAGAAACGTAAATAATACTGATGACAACTACATCAATGACATTTGCGAAAATTTCGACGATTTAGAGGCTCTTTTTTGTTGCTCCACCTTTAAAAATATTAAGTGCATTCATACAAATATTCGTAGCTGTAGGCTACACTGGGATTCCTGGTTGGCAGAATTCTATACCGCTAATATTCAATGGGATGTGATTGCCCTTACTGAAGTAAACATTACAGAAAACGAAAGTGCTCTTTACCAAATTAAAAATTATGTTCAATTTGCAAACTGCAGGGAGAAAAAAAGAGGTGGAGGAATACTGTTGTTTTTCAACGAAAATACAGTTAAAAATGTTGTGTGTAAAAAGGTAAAAATTGATGAAAATGAAATTATGTCTAGTATATTGGAATTTAACAACAAAACATTTGAAATTATAACTGTTTATAAAAAACCCTCTGCAAGTAGACAACATTTCATTAAGAAGATTAAAGAATATGTTAAAAATATTGATATAAATAACAATATACTTTTATTAGGAGATTTTAACTTTAACATTTTAGAAGGCCATCAAGATCCAAATGAAAAATATGACATTGAAAGATTTGAAAATACAATGGCAGCTTTAGGCCTAACTTCACATATCAATTCCCCCACCAGAGTTGATTTTAGAGAAAACAGAATTACAACATCATGTATCGACCAAATTTACAGCAAACTTCAACATTTTTTGTATAACTCCTTTGTAATAAAAATAAAAATTGCGGATCATTACTTCACGGCAATTCAAATTTGGTGTGAAGAATACTCGCCTAATGAACAGGTACAGAAAAGTACATATTATCAGCAACTCAATCACAAAGGTGTTAATTTACAGCTTAAAAATTATAACTGGAATTATTTGCACAAACTTAGTAGACCTAATGATATTTACAATGAAATTGAAACTGTGGTTAAAAATATTTACAATAGTAATACTATCACAAAGTCTCATAGAAATTTAAAAATAAATAAAAATAAAAATGAACAAAGACAGGAATAGATGAACTCTGATCTATTGAAAATAATTAACGAAAAAAATAAACTTTGGAATACAATTGCTAAAACAAAAATTCCTAATGTAAAGGACTTAGAAAAATACAAAGCACTTAAGAAAAATATTACAAAACAAATTCTGGTTGCCAAAGCAGAATACTACAAAATATTCTTTGAAACAAATAAACATGATGGTAAAAAAATTTGGGATAAAATAAATACAATAAGTGGACTCAGTAAGAAAAAAAATGGTAACTTAGATGAACAAATAAAAAAAAATTTCAAAGAAAATAATACACAAATGCTTTGTAACAATTTTGCCAAATACTTTGACCAAGAAGTACCACTATTGAAACTACAAAAAAACAAAGATAACGCTTCTAAAACAAAAAATAAAACTTCAAACACAAGAAATACAAGCACATGTATTAATTCTTTTCAAGTTGTAAAACCAACCACACAAAATATTATCACAATTATGTTAAATTTAAACTTAAAAAAATCTTGTGGATATGATGGTTT
>JAHWFP010050117.1:23749-34707 GCA_023313725.1 Lithobius niger | reverse complement strand
AGCTCATGTAACTGCAAGGTGCACCATGTGCGTTCACACAAGGTGCGCCCTGCTATTCGTAAATAGCGTGTTACAACATTTCTCTCGCTGAAAATAGATGTGGCAGTGATTATAGCTCATTTTTCTTCTCTTGAGAACGAGTGAGACAGGGCCGTTTCTAAAATGATCCGGTTTGATGACGTTGTGGCGCGCAGACAACAGGAATCCGTCTCACTTTTTTCCATCTATAGTTTAGAAACGCAATCCAGTGCATAGAATCGAAATTTTTTTAGGTACAGAACTAGCACGTGACACTTAAATTGTTAAGTAGCAGTATTTTCGTGCACCTAAATTGTATTTTTGTGCACCTTAATTGTTAAGTAGCGGTATTCTCGTGTACCTAAAATGTTAAGTAGCAGTATTCTCGTGCACATTAATTGTCAAGTAGCACTATTTTCGTGCACCTTTATTGTTAAGTAGCAGTATTCTCCCAACATGCCCAAGTGGTTTATTCTGTTTGGATCCCTCCAGGCCAACCAAAATTGTTAAGTAGCAGTATTCTCGTGTACCTTACTGTTAAGTAGCAGTATTTTCGTTCACCTAAATTGTTAAGTAGCAGTATTTTCGTGCACCTTAATTGTTAAGCAGCAGTACTTTCGGGCACCTAAATTGTTAAAGAGCAGTATTTTCGTGCACCTTAAATTGTTAAGCAGCAGTATTTTCGTGCACCTAAATTGTTAAGTAGCAGTATTCTTCCAACATGCCCAAGTGGTTTATTCTGTTTGGATCCCTCCAAGCCAACCAAAATTGTTAAGTATAGCAGTATTTTCGTGCACCTAAATTGAATTTTCGTGCACCTAAATTGTTAAGTAGCAGTATTCTCGTGCACCTAAATTGTTAAGTAGCAGTATTCTTCCAACATGCCCAAGTGGTTTATTCTGTTTCGATTCTTCCAGGCCAACCAAAATTGTTAAGTAGCAGTATTTTCGTGCACCTCTATTGTTAAGTAGCAGTATTTTCGTGTACTTTAATTGTTATACAGCAGTATTTTCGTGCACCTAAATTGTTAAGTATCAGTATTTTCGTGAACCTTAATTGTTAAGTAGCAGTATTTTCGTGCACCTAAATTATTAAGTAGCAGTACTCTTCCAACATGCCCAAGTGGGTTATTCTGTTTGTATCCCTCCAGGCCAACCAAAATTGTTAAGCAGCAGTATTCTTATGCACCTTAATTGTTAAGTAGCAGTATTTTCGTGTACCTAAATTGTTATGTAGCAGTATTTTCGTGCACCTAAATTGTTAAGTAGCAGTATTCTCCCACATGCCCAAGGGGTTTATTCTGTTTGGATTCCTCCAGGCCAACCAAAATTGTTAAGTAGCAGTATTTTAGTTTTAATTTTGTGAGTAGCAGTTAACGGAGGGTGTCGAGACTACACGCTGCCGTGGAAACGTGATTTTAGGCCCAATTTTTTTTTTATCTGCCGTTTTTTAAATTTCGTTGGTAGCTGCTAACGGAGAAGTGGGTTCGAGAGTGGGCCCATTCACTCATGCAACACAGAACCAGACTTTTCAAAATTAAGCTAATGTGCGTCGGTTCGTACAATCCTTTTGTTTTATTTACGGTGGCGTGTTTTCCTGTAGTGGTTAGATGCGACGATCAAATGTTATTATTTCATTGAGTTATGTCGATAAAGCCTATTGGCTATAAGGAAGCAACGATGTTTTAATTTGCCGTGTTTTTTAAAGTTCACTTGACTATTGTAGAAAAAGGTGACGGACGGATGGTGGGACAAAGTCGTTGCTGCAGTCGTCCAGCCTTATCGGCTGTACAGAAGACTAAAACTACGGAAAGTATTTTGGCCTATATTCGTGAGACTAGGCCAAATTTTTAAGTAATTATGCCTAGAATCTGCATCAGCGAATATTTTCGTAGCAATTTTTAGGCAACTAGAAAGGCCAAATAAGTGCAACAGGGCACAAAACATCAGAAAATTACTAACAGAATTAATGTTTATTTTCAAGACAAGAAATAACCGAGTATTGTCTTCTTTCGAAAACCCTAAACAAGACAAGATTAAGAAGTGATGGGCAATTTCGACACCAAGAACAAGAATGATCGTGTCAAGATCGAGACAAGGTCAGGAAGGAACGTCGAGACTTTACTTTCCTCGATATGATTACAGAAGGTACTGAAAATGCTCAGTATTTTGTTGCATATGTTTGTCTGCCATTGTTCTCGTCAATAGCTAGCTTTCCTTGCAGCAAGCGGCAGGGTGGGGTTTCTAAACTAGAGGGACGTGAGAATAACTATTTCTGAAATCGAGGCAACAGAGTCAAACTCCTCCCATGTGACAAACATGACGTCATGGTGCTGAGAGCTTGCTGAGCCAAGTGAAGCAGGTTTTTTCTTGCTCAGTGTATCCTCACTTCCTGATCCAACATGGCTGCCAACACCGGGAGTAGATGAAATGGTCATGTTTCTACACTGTACAGAAGTGAGACACGGAAAATGTCTAAATTTGAAAACAAATCCAATTTCGAATCCTTTCCTGACATACCAGCTTTTTTTTTGTATACATGGGTTAACCCATTCGGAATATTAGAAACTTACGCATTACAAACTAAAGAAGCTTATTTTAAAGATAAAGAACAAATAAATACATACAATAAAAAAAAAAGTTTTTAAAGAGCAAAGCAAGACCATAAACACGCAGTGACGAATCATTCTAGAACACGTTAAGCTTTACAAGAAAATGCTTGATACTATTGAAGGTTAGGCCTACGGCCAAAGAAAAGTCTGCTTTCAGAAAGAAAAAATAAAATTTATTGGTTACAAACAAAAAGCTATTCTTTGACACGTTGTTTAATTTTTTGGCAAATGCAGTCAAAGTAATAATAAGCTCGACAGGCAAGTATTGGATGACGGACCGTAAGCATTCCACAATGCTGTTACCTCGTCAACCGCAGGGCATTTTTGGTACTCTTCGACCTGGATTGGCCCAGTGGTTATCCCCGTAGACACAACGTAGAGAAGAAAGTTGGGCTAACATGAGCTTGTGCGACAAAAATTGAACAAACCATAAAAAAAAAGAACAAAAATACTCAAATTTCATACGTGCCAAAAGAGCTACAGTTGACGCACAGTCAAAGACGTCATTTCTATACACTCCGAACAGCACCATTTTCGTGGAAAAAAAAACTAGGCCAATATCGTTGCCATCAACTAACTGAACACATAATTTACGTGAAGCCTGCCCCATTCAACAATTCCGCCATTATTGACGACAGGCACACCTTCAAGCTGCAAGTTGATGGTGCCTTTAATAGACCACGTAGGATGGGAGGCTTTGTACTGTCAGGTATTACATACCTGACTCCAGCTGCTATTAAAATCCTCTACACTACTTTCGTGCGCCCACTCCTGGAATACTGCATCCAAGCTTTGAGGCACCACTACCATGTCCACATAGGCCGCCTCGAACGTGTTCAACGATGGTTCACCAAAAAGTGCCCTGAAATTAAGTGCCGCTTGCCATACCAAGCGCGTCTCAAAGCCTTATACCTCACCACTCTTTAAGATCGCTACAACAGAGGTGACATGATCCTTGTGCACCAACCAATCAATCAACTACTGGATAACGACTACGGGAACTTTCTTGATCTTTCGCAGGTTACACACGCACGAGGCCACTCACTGTTATAAACTGCAAGTTGAAACCTCACACAACAACACTATAGACACTTCTTCTTTACTGATTATTGTAATGGGGAACACTTCACTACTTCGAGTGGTGACCACACCTTCCCTATCAAGCTTCAAGGCTCGCTTTGACGTCACGTAACGACTGGGTTGTTTTCTTTTGGGGTTGGCTCATGAGCGTGTTCAAGCAAGTTTTTATTTTTGTTTTGTATTGTAGAGCCTTCTCTTTAAATATCAATCCCTGTCTGCCAGTCCTTCACATCTCATCGTCGTTTTCTACAGCAGTATGTACCAGAAGCTGGCTCCACCTCCAATTTTTATTTTTATATTTTGGTATTATGTGGCTTTGCCTCCATGCACAGATTCCTGGTGTAATGGCAGTTTTTGGTTTTTTTATTATTATTATTTTTTGTTTGTTTTTGTTGTGGCGTAGGTTTTAGCTGATTTTTTTATTGTTTTGGCGTGAAAACTGTGCTGTTTGAGTTATCGAGACGGCTCGCGTCTTTTATTGTGTTTTATGTGTAGCACTTTTGACTTTACGAAAATTAAAATTGAATGCCGGCCCAACCCGACTCCCAACTTGCAACCAATATCGGTCGCACAAGCTTGCTTATACCAACTTTTCTCTTTGTATAGATTCGTCCATCATTCTGCATCTGCAACAGAACTGTCGTTATCCCATCATTCAATGTCTCCTTCCCATGGCCTCACTTCACCTAGCCTTATCTCAGTCAACGCCTGCTAGAGGATTCTTCGCTTCAGTCTTCCTCTTCCAGAGGATCATTGTCAAAGTGCAACAATGCATAACTCAAAAAAAATCTTGGTGTACAACAATAACACATCCTGTTTTACCATGACAACCTTTGTAAAGCCCGAAGCACAACTAGTTCTGTTATCATTCCAATTTCCATTTCCGTCCATGCTTCATGTATAGGCCTGATTCCCGAGTGCTGAGAACTAACAACGTCGAGGGCCGCAAGCCCGAGCGATTGCTGGTTTTTTACATGAGGGAAGCAGGCGATAACCTATTTATCTACTGATGGAGTGCGTGCGTAGTAGTCAAACAATGCAAGGCAGAAAGGGAAAAAAACTATTTCTTTTGCGTGTAGTGTTCTATTATACTGTTCACGAGTAGCTGCGAGCACTGGGGCGTCAGATTCGATAGGTGTCCTGGTCCCAGCTTTACATCTCTGGCTTCGTGCAGACTCGGGTTGCGATCCTGGCGATGGAAAGTGTATATGTACGGGTTTTGCTCCGGTTGTTTCCCCACCCGTTACACGAGGGTTTCCACCGGGTACTCCGGTTTCCTTCCTCATGCGGCAAAAAAACAACTGTAACAATGGTGGTACGTCTTCCACTTAACATCTGCCGCTTGGGAATTTGGGTGGGTGGATGCACCGTGAATCGTCTCTTTCCATTTCTATTACGGATTCGGAATTGGTGTTCGAGGATTTGTTTTAAATGTCGACTGATGGAGATATTTCGGAAGAGAGTACGGAATATAATGTTGGATATGGTTGAGTCGGAAGTCGGTGCGCGCAAGGGCGCCCCTACATTGGGGTTATTGGGGCTGAAACATGAAAGAATGTTTTAAAGAAGATACTTTAAATTTTCACAATGTGTGTCATATTGTAATGAATTTTAATGCTTGAAATGTTACCCTTATTGCCCGTTTTCAGTATTTATTATGGTGAAAAATAAATTGCCGTTTAAAAATAAACTAAATTTACACAATGGGCGAAATCATACGGGTTTCATTTGAAAAATAATCGAGTGCGGAGAACTTGTTTTCAGCCCCCACTCATTGTTGTGTTTCTCCATCCTTATATTGTTACGAGAGGGTTGAGATGCGGATATCGGTAGATAACTGAAAAGTCAAATATATTTTGACTAAGTTAATGAAAATTCTCAATTCCCAATTTCCTTACGTCATGATGACAAACGCACATAATTCATTTTTCTCATACTGTTCGCTAAGATTATGCGGTTATTCCTGTATTGGCAGGCGAGGCTTAATAATTACCATAAAACCTGAATATGTTAAAAGATCTGAGCAAGAAGAAGCCGACTTTGTCATCACTATCGTAAACGCACATCATCAATCCACGTCCATCGATCGATCCCATCACTTTACGTCCAAACCACACTCCAGTTCCCGCCGCATCTTTTTCAGTTAAAGGTTCCTAGCCCAAATAGAACGTGTAACTTCTACACCAGACGCTGGCTTCATGATTTCGTGGTATCCGTTTCGTATCAATTGCCACTCTCGGGGGAAAAAAACAAAAAAACGTATGGAATGCCACACCACTTGCGCACTCTTGAAGAGGATTAAAAAAAATGATGCTGCCTGCACCTTGGCAGTGTCTGTTGCTCCCTGACAAGGGCTGTTTGAAAACCTGACATCGCCAGTTAATTAAATCCGTATCTGACACCCATGTTTCGTGGTGATGCAGCCCGAACTGATCTACTGGATCGTTCATGGAAGTTCTTCTCGGTTGAAGGAGTTGTTGAAGGGTTTTTCTCTTGTAATGTTAGGTCTTTATTCCTCCTCAAAGAACTCTTTTTCTACTGTGTTTCTGAAAACTATACAGCTGCACGATGGAGGCAGTGAAGGTATAACTAACTCCATTGAGTGATGCAAATCAATTCCGGACTTGGAATTAATTGACTCATATCCACTTTTGTGGACATGCTGAAATTGATTCAGCGGTTGGACAATTCCAGGCTATGAAATGATGGAATTGATTTTATTAATCCTCAATTCCGCTTGACTTAATTTGGACTTGTCGTAGATGTTTGCTGAAATTATAAACAGACTTGGTAGGGATTGACTCAATGACCATCAATTCAGCCCCTTTGGTGGTCAGGTTGATTTGACTTGCCAAGTCATTTTTTGGATTGGAATTGCCTAGATTTGATTTAATTCGTATTTTACTTAAAATTCCTTGTTTTGACCTGTTTTGATTCAACCCGAATTGCAGGTCCAAGTTGCACCCACTTCAGGTTAATTCCACAAAATCCAAACCAATTTACCCATTCAGCCCCAAAATTCACCAAAATGGTCTAAATTATCTGTAATTTTTGCCAGAATTCATCAGACATTACACTGTTGGAATTGATTTGTTAGAATGAGAAGCGAAAGTAATCGATTGGAATTGATTTGAAATAGCATTCAAATACAGATTATGGCAATGATTTGAATTGCATTGAAACATGGCACTGACTTGGTTGGAATTGACGTTGATGTATGAATTTAAATTTGAATCTATCTGGAATGGAACTGCTTATCAGCTATATGTAGGTAAAAATGGATTTGACTTGACTGGCTGTTCACTTGATGTCTAGGTAATTGACTCAAATCCATTGAAACGGAATTATGCCCATTCCTGAAATGAAGCTCATTTCAACGGATATGAGTCAACTTACACACCAAATGAACAGCAAGTCAAGTCACGGCTATTTCTACCTAAATTCTGTTTAGAAAGCGTTCCACTCAGATCAATTCGAATTCAAATTCATTAGTCAAGAGTCAACATTCATTTTACAACAGCGTCACTGCAACGATTCAGAGTTCAGATCATTGACGTATTCTTACTTAATATTTTAAATCAGTTCCAATCAATTGCTTCCCATTAACATTGTGACAAATCATCTCCAATTTCTTGTTTTCCAATTGATCCAGTAATAATACTTTTTATATTTGATTTGAAATGCAGCATTTTGGATCGCAATTTTTGTAACGGCCCACGCCCCTATTTTAATCGAATTAATTTTAACAGCCCATGGGCGTTTAATAGGCCATGGGCGATTTACGGTATACCCAAGTCAAGTTCAAATCAAGTCAGGAAGAGAATAGAATGGTACAGAAGATGTATAAGATTTGAGCTTCTCGAAGTCCCAAACGACAGATGTTAAGTGGAAGGTACCACCTTCAGGACTGTTTTTTTTTTTTGCCACATGAGGGAGAAAACCGGAGTACCCGGAGGAAACCCACCTACGGGAGACAACCGGAGAAAAACCCGCACATATACATTTCCGTTCACCAGGATCGAAACCGGATCTGTAAGAAGCCGGAGATGTACAGCTGGGACCAAGACGCCTATCGAATCTGACGCCCCAGTGCTCGCGGCTACTCGTGCACCACCAAGAGTCAAACAGGACCAATGCTTAATAAAATCAATTCCAACAATTAATTACCTGGAATTGCAACTGCTGAATCAATTCCACCAAGTCCACATACATGGATGCAAACCTATTGACGTTGCCTTTTAAATTTAAATGTCATACTGGCTGACCAGGGAATCGAACCCACGACCTTTGAAACCAAAGGCCGGAGTCCTACCGCTCGATCAGCCGCACTGACACGGCCAGTATGGCTAAGCGGTAGGACTCCGGCCTTTGGTTTCAAAAGGTCGTGGGTTCAATTCCCCGCTCATGCAGTCTGACGTATACGTCCAAAAGGCAACGGGAATAGGTTTGCATCTATATTTATTTAACACTTATCGAGCCCATTTGGCTTTCTGTCCTGTTTATTATTCCAAGACCTGAATTGACTTTGGCTCATCAGTGAGTGGAAGAATTAAAACATACATTTTCTCATTCACAACAGGATGCATCGAGTTGAGTGACTATTAAAAGAAGTTGAGTTAAATACGTAGAATCTGGCTTTATTGAGTGGTAAAAGTGGTTTCATGCTCTTCCCATCTCATCTACGCTACGCAGATGACGTTGCCAGAGGCGTAACTTCAAAATTGGGGATCGGAGGCGGCAGTGCAGTGAAGCCCCCACCTTCTTAAAAAAAAATGAGTTATTGCCACACAAGATGAGAGCCCAGTGGAGGGCCACTTTCATTACAATAGAAATGCAGTTTTGCCGTACAATGCAAAAGCGTAGTTGAAGTCGCCGCTCCCCCCCCCCCCCCTCCTTCACGAAAAAAAATCTATAGGGCAGTGGAGGGGCCACTCCTCCCTTCCCCCTTTCATAAAAAAAATGTCGTTTTGTGACACGGGCGAGATCCCAGTGGAGGCCCTTCATAAAAATTTGCAGTTTTTGCCACATAAGGCAAGAGCCCAGTCGAGCTCCCCCTTCCTAAAAAAAATATAAAAATTACGTTTTTGCAACACAAGTCACGAAACTACAATAACTTACGTTCTGATATTTTGCGGTTACAAACAAATTTTATATTGGGGCCAGTGAGTGGGGCCCCAAAATCGAAGGCCCCGGAGGCAGCTGCCTCCTCTGCCTCATTGCAGTTACGCCACTGGACGTTACCGTCATTTCTAATATTAGCTTCCAATTCACACTGGTGCGTCATTGTGATAATTTGTAAACAACATATAAACTCTGGTCGCGGTGCGATGATTTGCATTTCTGAGGCGAGGCTTGCCTCTTCCATACGCGTAGCAGTCCTAATTTTGGTTATTAAAAAACCTTCTTAAACATCAAATTTACAGTATAGGCTATAAGAAACAAACATCATAATTAATTTTGTGGTGTTTCGTATTATACGGTAAGGCGTCATCAGACTTTGTTTTTGGGTCAACTACAGCTGTAGCCTGTACCAGTTTACGGCAATTATAATCGATATAACTAAGATCTTAGTTTTTTTGTTTATGTGTGTGTGTCTGAAGAGGGAATCTCAGTAATCCTTTTTCTATTGAAGTCCGCAGTGGGAGATTCGATAATATTTTGTCTGTAAAGTAATGATTCGACCTTTTTTTCAACAAAGATGCACGGTACTGATGACGTCTTGTTTTTTTCCAGTCACAATATTTTCACGTAAACGGTATCTATGTCTCTTAACCATGGATCTAACTAAACCTAATGAAAGCTTGGCCGACTGCTAACGGAAAATCACAGCATTTTCTTGCAAATGGGAAATCGCAACAATGCTCTATATAACCGGCCATATAGCTGCCCTGGTTGATATAATTGACGATGTCTTATGACTCCGGAAAATCACAAAAAAATTATTTTTAAAAATTTTTTTTATTTTAAAATTAATTTTGACGAGCCTTATGTCAGCCGAAGCAATTAATGCTTGTATGGCTGAACCGGCTCAATTTTGAACATTATCAGATTTTTTGTTTTAGAGAAGAAGAAATCTGGTAGAATGTAATGTTTATTTTAATGCTGGAAATGTCATGTTTTTTACTTGTTTTTTTTTAATAAACCGAAATGAAAAATATGTGTTAGTTCCTACAATGTGTGTGTGTGTTGGGGGGGGGAGAGTTGTGGTGGTTTAGGCCTAGTACGCCGACTGAATTTTCATCCACAGTTTTTAAACGTAGGGTGGCCGCACACTAAAATCGACAAAACGTCGTTGCAAGACCTCCAACAGACGAAATTAGAAGGAGCTTCGCTTTGTTGTCGTGAGACGTCTAAAGACGCGTGAAAGACGTCTCGCGACAACGTCGCATCCGGTGTGTATGGTGCTCGGTTCATTCCTATGGTTTTGTAGACGTCTGCAGCATGCCGAGACAGGTTTCGACGAAATGTCCGGTCGTGCGACGTTTTGTCGATATTGGTGTGCGGCCACCCAGAGGTAAAAATGTTACTTTCACTTTGAAGCTTACATACAGCTGACAGCTGACAAAGTATGCAATTAGTGTTAACATCTTAAAAACTATTATATAAGGCTAAAAAAGCTACGACACAGCTATACCATTCCGTCCGTGAATAAAGTCAAGTTAAAACTGCCACCCAGTAAAGTAGAAAAATTAGATGCACTGGAGCATCTGACCAACAACAAGTAAGCACTATTTTTTATCAACTAGTAGCTTATTTGAGCTGAAATTAAAAAACAGAAATTAAAAATAATTCATTCCACTGTTGCATGGGGGATGAGTGAAGGGCTTTCGAACCCAACTTCGACAAAGTGAAAGTTCAAAGTGTTTGAACACTTTTTAAGAGTTTTATACATTCCAAAATATTGTCGCTCTCTATTAATTCGGCACGTGTCCTGTTGAATTAGCAGTGCTCGAAGTGGGGCGGTATGACATGCACATATTGTAATTAATAGGCCTCAGTGGCCGAGTTTAGCCTATACATACAATGTCGTGACAACCATGAGTAACAAGGGAAAGATACATGTTTATTGATTGCGTATCAGCTTAAAATACATTTGGTTAGTGACTTAACTAGTCTGTTGTTGCTTGCAGAGTTGGATTTAGTACGCATCCGTGTTGCAACCACGGATGACGTCATATGACACTGCTCATGAATGACTTGGGTGGTGCAACCACGGATGAAGGCATATGACACTACTCATGAATGACTT
>JAHWFP010050117.1:0-16052 GCA_023313725.1 Lithobius niger | reverse complement strand
TAGATCCTTACTCTAAACATTTAACGTTCCGTTTTTGTTTATTAATTTGTGCTACTTTTAGAATTGCAGCTAAACTGTAAAACAGTGCAGTTGACGGTCAAAGCTGAGAGTTTAACACAAGAGACTCTAGGCTGACCCTTACTAACCTGGCTATCGCCAATGGTAACAATAGAAACAAATCCTTTAATCTTCAGTCTATGTCTTGCAGCTGGCGTTTGCTATTTAGCATTGTTGCATAATAACAATGTTTAAAACAATGTAAAACAATCAATCTGGTGGTTTAGAGCTCCGTAACCCCTGAACCACTTGACCAATTAGAAAGGTCCATATGAAAAGGGCACATCTACAGAGCAATACCTGTAATATGAGCTAAGAACCAGCTTTATAGGACAAATACTTTGACCTGTACAGAGGACAGACGAAAGTATCCCCAGAACAACAACAACAAGAAGCAGAACAAGAAGTTGTCTATTTGGCCCCTGTCTGCATCTCCGGTTTGGCTGGACCGAATTTCACAATTTTTGGACTGCAGACAGGCCTTGACTAGTCAAGGCTAGATTCCAAATTTGGTTTAAAGTTGTTTACTTTTGACGGAATTATAAGCTCTCAAAGTTGAGAATTTAACACAGAGGTCCTAGGTCGACCCTTACTAACACTGGCTATCGCCAGTGTTAATATGGCCAGTGTAAATAATAGAAACAAATCCTTTAATATTCAGTCTTGCAGCCGGCGTTTGCTAATTAGCATTGTTGCATAATAACAATGTTTAAAACAATGTAAAACAATCAATCTGGTCGTTTAGAGCTCCATAACCCCTGAACCATTTGACCAATTCGAAAATGCATTATGGAAAGGGCACATCTACAGAGCAATACCTGTAAAATGAGCTAAGAACCAGCTTCATAGGACAAATAGTTTGACCTGTAGAGAGGACAGACGAAAGGTACATCCCCAGAACAAGGCCAAGACCAAGACCAAGAACAAGAAGTTGTCTATTTGGCCCCTCTCTGTATCTCGGGTTTGGCTCGACCGAATTTCACAATTTTTGGACTGCAGACAGGCCATGACTAGTCAAGGGTAGATTCCAAATTTGGTTTAAAGATGTTTACTTTTGACGGAGTTATAAGCTCTCAAAGTTGAAAGTTTAACACATCCTAGGTCGACCCTTACTAACACTGGATATCGCCAGTGTTAATAATGTAAGATTACTACACAGTGGACTAAGTGAAAGCAACGTAAAAGCAGCGACGCCTTTACATGGCATTGTAACGGATATCACATCCCTCCAGTGGATGGTCGTTGGTAAAACTGTGGGAAAATTATAATTTGCTAGACGGAAAACTGATTATTCACGCCTCATTTCCAACGTTAGACCGTTGAGAATTTATTTTGCCAATAAATAGATTTCATTGTGAACCGTCAGCTTCTTCCAAAACACCACACGTGTGCAAAAAAAAAAAAAACGTCCGCTGCTGATCACAGTTCGGTACTGCGAAAACACAGAACACACGATAGAGCTATAATACAGTAATCCAAAGGCTAAAGTTAAGAACCCAACTAACTACTTTAATCCTTGCTTGTACACATTTATCACGTCGCATTTTTCACCTTTCGTTCAAAACATGTCTGTTCGACGGAAGTGACATCATCTTGCAAGTGACTGAGGGATATTTAACATTATTTTTTTCTTAGTCAGTAATTGACGTAACTGAATATTCTGTGAAAACAGGCCGGTAGTTTTCAAAATTTAGTAATTTTTTTTAGAATTAAGGTAAAAGAAATGCATGGGAAACCATTTAAAAAAGAGGAGGGCTTAGAGGAAATTTTGTTACAATAAATAAGAAAACGGGGAAATTTCGTTGTACACATCGGGAAATCTTGAGAAAGCAGAGTTTCAGAAACCATTGTTTAGAATACTACGGCTATAAGAATGAATATGGGAGAGTCTAACTCTCCACCCACATTAGGAAAAGTGACCTTTTTTTTATATCTCCCTAAGGCACGTTTATCCGGGTAAAGGCGGGTAAAGGCCCTCGCGCATTGGGCGGCCAGGTCGTGCGGCCATTGCTCGTCGCGACCAATAAACACGGCGACGTGCCGTGCGGCCACGTCCGTTGTCATTGATATTTCTTGATCACGTGGTGAAAAATGAACACGGAGCAAGTATGGTCGCCCTGTAGTCACCTGGGATCCCAGTGGCCGCTGCGACTGACAGGCCATGGTGGCCAAGTGCTCGGTGCTACATATACTGTAAGCCTTCTCGTTGGCCGCAGTGACCTGGTCACGCGGCTTGGTCGCTTAGTGCGCGGGGGCCCTAAACCTGCCTTACCTGCACACCCTAACTTAAGCGGATAATTAGACTCTTTCGTTCGTTCTTAGGTCGGCAGTATTCTACACCCCTCCAAATTTTAGATTTTCCCACTTCCGGCTGCGTAAAAGTGATCATTACTGCTAATTAAGCTGTTTTCATTAGGTTCATTTACAATAATTATAGTGCCAATAATTTGTACACGAAATGTGTAATTACAAACAATAACTTAAATGGAAATCATATCTCGTCCGAGAGTTATTAGCCTGAGAGTTGTACCATTTTCCCGCGCGAACAGGAATTTCAAGTTTAATTTCATGAGTGACAATTCCTATCGATCATTTGATTTGCATGTTGAACGTTAAATGTATTGTTTGTGTAAACAAGTGACGAATCATTGATTTATTCCCGATAAAGCAAAGCTTTGTTGTTAGTCTGTAAATAGACCATGTTTACACATGCTTATTTGACTGAAACAAACGTAAGTCATGGATGTAATCGCTGGCTGACTACATTATTATTGTGATTGAAGGGGTGTGATAATTGTGGTGTCAAGAATGCCAAGTTCCAGCGTATTACCATTAAAAACAAGCGGCTACAGCGACTACCTAGTCGCATACGGTCATCTGTACAGTTCTGCCACTATCAATGGTGAGGCGCACACCTCTATCACGCATTGGAACAGCTATCTCTAGTATATAATCTAAAAGCAGTAACCATCAGAATTGCTGGTTAAGAATGTGTGAGCTTTTAAGCTTATTTTTTATCGGCAGCTTTATATTTCGTAAGTAGCAGCTAACGGGGATTAGGATTGTAAGTAAGCCTATTCATTTTTGCAACATGGTGCACCTCCGGGCACACAGTTAGTGTTACAACGTAACGCAACGTAGCCTATATAGATCAGTGGTATAGTAGAGAAGTGACGGGAGAGACACGGTTGATGAAGCCAGCAGCGACTCGTAACAACTAGACGTTGCCGTGATAACGTGATTTTAGGCCCAATTTTAATTTTTTAGGCCTAATTTTTTTAATGCAGTTTAAATTTCGTAAGTAGCAGATAGGCCTAATGGAGAATTTGGTTCGACGGTAAGCCTACTCATTCATGCAAACAATGCGACGAGGCTATTTTAAACGAAACTAAAATCCATTTGTTTTTATTGCGTGTTGTCGTAGGATTTCAAATCGACGATCAAATGTTGTAGAGCAGTGACACGACGTAGTATTATTTTGTATAACTGTATGGTGGAGCCTTAATGGGTTAGCTGCAAGGGGCACTGCAGAGAGAAACAGAAGGGCGTCATACTGAAGCCGATGCCGTGAAGAGTGATTTCTTAGACCATAACGCGCGATCTTTGTTTTTGGAGAAAACAACGTTATTTTAAGCCTAAGAAATCCGCTCTTCCGTTGTTTTTCCGTCCATTTTTATGTAGTGCACCTTGTAGTTATGCCCTCCAAAACCCATACTGGTGCCAGTCTGGTGCCAATATGGCGGAAAATATCACTGCTCTATTATTTAATTTAGTTACGTCGAAGAATTCTATTAGCTATAAGGAAGTAACGATGTTTTAATTTGCCATGTTATTTAACTAACTTCTCACAATGAATCTAACGTTGTAAACCGTGGTCGTGTCTGTCTGGTACCGTTGCGAAGTTGGAAAAAGCGACGTACGGACGAACAAAGTCGTTGCAATAGTCTTTTCAGACTGTACGGCTGTACAGACGACTAAAATGCATACTTTCGATGCTTAGTGTTGCACAGCTTTATCCTGAGCCTGTAAACCATCCATTCCCTGCCATTTTTGTTGCTGTTAAACATAATTATTCAAGAGCGACTTCGGATCTTTCCGGCGCGACCAGGGACACAAGCATTCACTGAATGAAGTTCTTTTTATGGTCCATAACACATATTAGTCACTTACTTCTCAATACAGGCTTTCTTTTTACAACCACTCTTTGTAATAATGACAAGAATTAATAGGGTTTGGGAGGAAAATTTGTAACTCTGAAAAGTCCCTATTGAAACACGTTAGATTCGTCCGTATTAGTTCAGTCCGAGTGTTCAGAGGGCGCCACGTGTTAACTTTTGCTCATTTTTCAACCCAAATCTAAAGTAAACTAAATTACAACTAAGCTAAACTAAATAATAATTAAATCCAAGCTAGTTTTGTTTAGTTTAAGGAACACTATAAATAAAAGTTTAAAAAGTAAAATTTAAAACATAAAGGCGAAAGTTTAGCTGCCTGGCCAGAACAGGGAGCAGGAACAAGACCATGACCATGACCTCTCACTTTCGCCTTTAAACGTTCGCCTTTATGTTTTAAATTTTACTTTTAAAATTTTTTATTTATAGTGTTACTTGCCTTTTACTTGCCTTTTCTCACTTTTTAAAGCACTTGACAACGGGATGCATTAAATCCCGAAACGTTGTGCGATCACTGTTTTTATAAAAGCAATTTTAGTAGGCTACATTATTTTTAAATCAACAATGTAAAATGTCAATGACTTGTCAGCAGTTAGACGTTAAAAATATAAATTGAATAGCCATAAGTGCAGGTGAAAGACGAAATCACGACGTTTCGGTTCCCAGCTCGGAACCGTTTTCAAGTGAAGGGTTTAAAACACGTCAAACAACTTTAAAATTAATAAAAACAACAGACGTCGCCGCAGAACGAATCCTCACAGCAACTTCACGCGTAGTATTAGAAAAGGGCAGTACGTTTAAACTGCCAGTTAGGATTTCTTCAGCTGCTTCTTTGAACCTTAGGGAGCATTTCAAAATCCGAGCCCTAATCTCCCATTATACTCGATAAACTTTTCGTGTGTCCTGTCGAGACGAAATCGGCTCCCTGCGATGAAAAAATAAGAAACTCCCACACCCGCGCCTTGTCATGTGGCACACAATAAGGTGTTTGACGTCATCGCCGGCTTTGTTTGCAGAGACTGGCTCGTATTTGGCCTTTGAACGTCAACAATGCATGACTGGCAGCAGTGGAAACATTGATTTAAGATGTTTGGTCAAGATCCCCATCCAGCGGCGCCTGATTTTCAGCCCCAAGGCATGTCGGATAATTGGATTTGCTCAAACAAAAGCTTGGGAGAATGAAGGAGAAGCCATGAGTGAGATATAACCGCAGACCCGTGGGCTTGGTCGTACGGTTCACAGCTCGCACTCACTTCTAACGGATCAAAACCGCTGCCTTCGGTGAACCGAGGCAAACATTATACAACGGCCGAAAAATAAATATTAAAAAAAAACCAACGTAATTCTCTAAAGGAACAGATACAAGAAAAAGACATGTAAGCCATCAGTGTCGCTCTAATACGTGTTAAGGAATCTCCCGCGCCCCGAAAAACAAGCTGGATCTTCTTTTACACGTATTAGTGTGACGGTGATGGCTTACATATCTGTTTCTTGTAACTGTTCCTTTAGAGCCTTAACTTTTTTAAGGCTTAATCCGTATTTTATACACTTAAGCATTTTTTACTATACTACTATCTGTTAATTTTTTTTCAAGAATAACAACACCACCACCTCTGGTAATCACCTTAAAATAACTGTTATAAGATTCTAAGCCTTTCTAAGCCTTTGCGAGAGGTCCCGGATTCAGATCCCGGACATGCCCCCAATTTGTGGTACCGTTTGACGGACTCACTAAGTTTCGACGGATTTTAGAGCTGTTAAGGAAATAATGGAAAGCGATGGCACCTATAGGAAGGGGGGGGGGGGACTTGAAATTCAGGAGGGTCTCGCCAAGTAAAGTAAAGCAAAAACACTCTTGAGATAAAATACACCTTTGACGCCAAAGCTTTAAAATTTATTTATATACAACGATACAAGTTTCTCTCTCATACAAGGCATGCAGCAAAAGCAATTTAGTACATTACTTGCCTCAAAAATGTGCGAAGCCACAACACAGTTTAGAGTTCGGAATGAGCAGTGGGATTTGAAGCACAAATCTTAACCAAGCGAAACTTGTTCAACCACGGTTGGACCACCAATGGTTTTCTCTTGAACGGCGTGAAAAACTACGGAAAGTCGGAAATTGTTTGGAAACCTTACTTTTCACGCTCTCGACTTAAGTCACCTACCCATCGATTCCTTTTGTCGTTAGGGTTCCGAAAATCGTAACGAAAACGTGCTCAAACGCTTTTTTTATTTAAAAAAAAAATTATTAAAACACGCTAAAACGCTACGCACAACAAGCTAGAAACGGCAGCCATTCTACTCGATGATTCCCAACTAGAAAACCTGATTTCGACCAGAACGTTACTAAACGAAAATCATCTCTTTCCTAGGCAGACGATGATATTTGTGGCCGGATTCACAGACCGCAGGGGCGCGCTTCTTGCGCGTTATCATCATCGAGAATTTGTGTAATCAGAAATAGTATGACGCAAGCATTTGTGAAACAAGGAACAATATATGCTACTTCCTTGTTTCACAAATACGAGACCTCTTTTTCTGATCATACAATTCTTGATGTATATAATAATACGCGCGAAGCGGGCCCCTGCGGGCTGTGATTCCGGCCGCAAATATCGATATACACCAACCAATTTTTCGTCTGCTTCCGGAAACGAGATAATTTCCAGTTTAAGCAGGGGCGCGGAATCAGGTTTTCTTGTTGCCCCTCCACCTCGCAGCATCACGATGGCGGAACGACAGTTGTGCGTAGCGTTTTAGCATGTTTTAATAGTTAAAAAATAATAATAAAAAACGCGTTTTCTTTATGATTTTCGGAATCCTAACAACGATAGGTAGGTGAATTAAGTCGATAGCGTGAAAAGTAAGGTTTCTAAACAATTACCCGGAAAGTCAACCATTGTCCTAGCTGACGGTACGCCAGGACCACCATCACCCACGGTCGAGCCAGGAATCCTCTGTCACAAACAAGAGATCTCCTTTCTCCCAATCCCACGCACAAGCGCACAAACGTGTAAAACTCGGGTGGCCACGTGGTGATTTGTATAAAATAAAAATAAGACAAGTTAATGACAGTTTGACGAAAAATGTTTACAATGAAGTGCAAAAGTATTAAATAAAATGTAGGTCACTGTTTAGTTAGTGAATAACGTATTGGGGTAATACCAAGGGGCATTCCATCCTTCTCAGGCGTGCACGAGTCGTAAGCTCACGAATGTCGTGGTGACGTCGTCTCGGATGACAAAAACTTACGTTTCTAGTTGCCTTGAAAATATACATTACCTTGTTCATTTACATTAACATTTACATTACCTTCTTCTCAAAATGCTGTTCAATCTAGAGAAATTAAATCGAAGATGTCCTTCCAGTTTGCTACCTACTGCGCCATCTTACTGCGCAGCCTCCATCATATAAAAACCGAGGCGAAGCAGTAAGCTCGCCTTTTCTTCTCTACGCCACAACGCTGTTCACTTTGCTCCCAGCTACGTGTCATTCACTGCGTCCTATCCTATCCTCGGTAACCCGTCCTCATGCCTCGTGCCAAAGGGACGCCAAGGGATGGTTCCTCATCCCGCACTCCTCGTTCTGCATCCCCTCCGGTCCCACCGGTTGCGGATAACGTCGAAATTCTCGAACTCACTGCGGACCGGGATTCTTTGGAGCAGCCTCATCCCTGCCCAATCCTCTCCTTTCCGAGCCGTCCGCCCCGGTGCCTTGTGACACTGCAGCCACGTCTCCGATCCCCTGAAGTCAGCCTCTGCCAGGAAGAGACTTGCGCTCTTGCTGATGAACTCTCTCGTACCAAGGAACGCTATGCTTGCCTCAAACTTCAGCTTAAAGCCTGGAAGGTGGCTGACAAGTTGGCCTCCTTCGTGGGTCTGCAACTGATCACTCCTCTGGATTTGTCCTCACACTCATCCCGTCCTTCAGTAACTGGACATTCCACCACTCAGCGGACCAGTGAACCACTTACTTCGTCCCAAGTGCATACCTTCATGGACTCCTCGCTCCAAACCTTTAAACGAAAAGCACCAGTCTTCGATTACACTTCAGCCTGGCTTGCCTCCATTCCTAAGTGTCACAAGCCTTCCCTTGACGAGGCTGGGCCTTCTACCATCCTGGACTATCCACCTCGTCCTATCCTGAGCGGTCAATTCCTCCTCGGGTTCCTCTTACAGGCAACGACTTAGACTCCTATTATTCTCCGGACCCATCCCTATCGGATCAACCTGACCCACCCGTTCCAGGAAGACCCTGATCCTTCTGAGATCACACTACCAGAGTTACTGAAGACAGTCGAGAGGATCGTTCTGGATTGTTTTTTATACAAGCCATCCTCTGCCTCCGATCCAGTATCTAAAAACAAAGGCCTTGCTACTGGTTTCGGCTTTGGCCTACGTGATCAACTTCCACACCAACCACCGTTACTAGGACAGTCAACTACGCTCCTCACCACACTACTTAGGACTGGCGGTGTCCTCATCGGTAACGGGATACCTCTCGAATTAGGTAAGGATCCACCTCCTCCTCGTCCGGGTTGCGAAAGCTACTACTTTCGTCCCATTGGTGAGGGGACAGTCAATCCTAGGAACTTCGACACATATCCTCAGTCGGAATTTCTCACCGCTGATGCGAAGCTGGATTTTGGATCCGCCCTCTATCATCCTAGAAAAGCGGCAGTCCCTGTTTACGTCCAACATGACAACGACCGCATCCTCCGCCTGAGTCTTCATGCTGCGTCCCAAGCAGACGTCCTCAATACAGCAGCCAACGCACTATGTGAAAGGCTTTACACCGATCCTCTTCCTGAGGACACCCACTAACTAGCATTCCTTATCAACCAAGTTTTTAGGAAAAGCTGCTTTGCCACATACCATGCCATGAACTGGTTTACACGTGCTCTCTTTAACTCCACACTTCTTTTCGAGAGATTGCTCTGAACACAGAAGCCAACGTTCATGATTCAACCCGTTACCTCCTCCGGAACCAACACATTCACGAGTCTGAATCTTTGTTTCGCGGATTGATCCCTAAAGTTGCTCCTCATGTAGATATTTCTCGTAAGCCTCGTTATAACAAGAATCGTCAGAATCGACGACAACGATCCGCTCCGTCCTCCAAAACAGATCAGCCTAATGACGACTGGAAGACCATGAAAGCACCTGACTCTGCTCTGCCTCCGCTACCACGAAATCCTAGCCAAGCAATTCCTCTTAAGTTCTTACAGAAAACACAAGATTGTGTAAAACTAAGAATTGCAGGATCCTGCAAGATCTTGTGCATCCTGCAGAATCCTGCACGTCTTACAGGATCTTGTTAAGCTTACAGTATCTTGTTAGGCATACAGTACCTTGTTCTTCCTGCAATATCTTGGATATAAGACCCCCACAACGAGCTAAAGCTAACGAAACGGAAACTTGTAATCATCAGCACTAAACTAAGAAACACAATGTAGCCAACACTATGAACAGCTATATTCTAGTACTGTTGTTCCTAATATTGGCACCACTGTCTGTCTTCGTTTCACTAGGTAAAGCATCCGGCACATAAGACGTTGTATACCAGTTTCGCCGAATCCCGTTTTGCCAAAAATTAAGCTCTGATTAATATTCTGCGAAAGGGGAATTCCCGTTTCGCCGAAATCCCTTTCGCCGAATCAAAATATTCTTATAAAATGTGATGTTGGAGAAGCTAAAGAGGCATACCTAATTGGTAGGAAATTTGTAATTAGCTGCGGTTTCTGATGTTATATGTTCAGTTGCAGCAACCTCGTGGTAGCGCGAGCGAGGCACGTAATTTGGATAAAAAATTATTCGGCGAACCGGGATTCGGCGAAACGGGAATTCCCCTTTCGCCCAATTGTAAACAGAGCTTAATTTTCGGCGAAACGGGATTCGGCGAAACAGGTCTTATCCAAGATACGGCAAGATCCGGTAACCACAACACGATCCTGTAAGATGTGCAGGATCCTGCAGGATACACAAGATCTTGCAGGATCCTGCACTTCTTGTAGTCTTACAGAATCTTGTTCTTTATGTAAGAACTTAGATGAATTGCTTGGCTAGGATTTCCACATCACCTCTGCATTTTGGAAGAAAATTAAGACACTCATTAAAATTCGGCGAAACGGGATTCGGCGAAACGGTCATACACCTATAAGACAGTCATTCTAGCATCCGACTTTCTATATCCCCTGGTTGGAGGGCTTCCCTTCCTCAGTTCTACTTTAAATAGAATACATAACGATTTTTACTCGTGTGAACCGAACCCCGGGTCTTCTGTGGTGGTCCTGGGTGCAAGCCCACTTGAAGCAGCTGGCGTTTCTTTCGGTCTCAGATTATAATGTCCGCGGCCTATCTTGAGTTCGCCCCAGAACGAATACAGATACTCGATTGTATGTTTTCGATAGCAGAGCACCTTGTTGCTATCCTAGATGGTTACAAAAACAATGGCGGCCGTCGATGAAAGCCGCTTCTTCCAGGAAGATGTAGCCGCTCATAAAATAGCTGCAGGACTCAAGATACGCACACATATAGTGTATCCTGTCTTCTCATCAGGCCAGTCTTTAATGCAGACTGTTTGCATCGCTAAAGGCGCCTTTTCACCTTTTTCGATAGTTCTAGATGCAGCACCGTGGAATCTTCGAGCAATGTAACGAACAGAGCGGTAAATTCAAAATGGAACAACACTATTCGCACCAGCGCCGCGATTAACTAAAACGGAGACCACGTGACCCACATTAGCCTATTGGATAACGCAGAATCTGGAACGTGGATGCTGTGTTTAGAATATGGGCAACGCTATCGCAATGGTGAACAGGCGCCTTTCCGCCATTACGTTACGATTTTTTTTCTGTCTTTATTAGTGTCTTCTGTGTCCACATTTTCAGTCTGTCTTTCACTGCCAGCATGTTCTTAAAACAGTTTCACGTATCCTTTCAGTGAGCTCGTTTCTGGTTTCTTCTTTCTGCCTCTGCGACAGGAAACCCTAAGTTTTTTTTTTGTGTTTTTTTTTTTTTATCTTTTTTTACGCAAAAGGTTTTAGTCAGGAACGTCATCAGTTGCTATGGGCAACGGGAATTAAAAAAAAAAAAAGAACGATAAACTTGACGGTTTGCTCCAAGAATGAGACGAGGTGAAACCAGCCGTGTGATTTACGCCGTGTAACTCTTGATTACAACTTTGCAACGTAGCATCACGTTAATAAATGAAGAAAACTATGGCTTGCTGCGTCTGCGCTGTGATATTAACGAGAAACGGGAAGAAAAGTAGGAACAGCTGTCGCTCCCGAAATACCGAATTTCTTCCCCCGAGTACATTAATCAATTGTGCTCGCCAATGACAGGGGGGGGGGGGGGGGCTGTCTAAATGTAAATATTTAACGGGCCGTTAAATATTTATGCGGCGGAATCACGACAGATGAAATGCAGTCTATATAGGCACGTTGATTTCAAAGTTTAATTCCGCCGTAATAATCTGAAATGAATCGCGCTCCCATCCCCGCCCCCTCCGTAACAAAGTGGTAATTACTTTGTCCTTACACGGCGAAAGGGCTTACGTGGTTGCTAGAAAAAAAAACCGAAAACATAAGGCTTACATCGTAAATTTTTCATCATTCAAATTACGAAGATGTTAACAGAAAGGCGACCATCTCAATGCAACAGGAATGGAGTATTACATTAAAGGGACATGCATCCATGTTGGCTTTCCTGTATGACTCTGTTATGCGACATTATTTCAAACGTACGTACGCAAATGTTGCCAACACGCTCATTTTCTTGTTTTTTTTTCTTGTTGTGCGCGATGATTTTGCGACATTAACTCAAACCTGTGTAAATGTTGCAAACGCAATTCTCAACGGGTCGCCACGACGTACCGGAAGGATTCATGTTCCTTTAACGAATGTTGCCGTGTTTTCACCCTTCTAACTCACAGCATTCGCAGTTCCACCTAGAAGCCACAGTTCACTGATGTCTGTGTGAGGAGTCAACTGACATTTTACAGTTGTTGCATTACAAAAAAGGGGCCAGTTTCTGCCCGCAGTATACGGTAGTGGATTCCGTGTTTTTTAAATTTTTTTAAATTTGATTTCTGTGCATTGCCTGACGACAGTTATTAACTACTAATACCTTTCAAAAAAGCGCCACACATGGATTACTATATGCTTTTAGGCCAAAGGTGCAACTAACATCTAATATCAGAAGGAATATACGTGTAACCATTGACGCACGCCCGACAAGTCGGTGATTGACCAATGGCGCCCCCCGCGGACTTACAAAATATTTTTTTTTTAAAATAAAAACAACACACAAAAACAGGCAAAGAGCAAGATTTTCAATCGAAGATGTAAAGAAAAGTAGGTACTATTTTTTTGACACTGCAATCAAGGGACTAAAAGAAAACATGTTTTTAAAAATAGGGTAATGACTGTTCATGTTGTGCTTGGATCCATGGATCACTAGTCCACGAAAAGCCTTAGCTTCAACGGTTTTTTTCCTTTATTTAAATGATTTTTGTTAGTAATTTTATTTCCCGAAAGAGCATGCAAAAAAAAAATGGTGGGAGGGGGGGGGGCACGTGCCCCACGAACCCAGTTTGTGGTACCCTTGAGAGTGACTTGGGTATAACTTCGGTATAATTGTATGGCACCTCAGACGAGCAGTTAAATCCCATAAACCAATTGCTAAACAACAGCGAAGTAATTCTAAAAAAGAAAAAAAGAAATGATATGTAGCTTAAACAAAACAACAACAAAAAAAACTGGTTGAAAGGGCCTCCAAGTTGAGAATAAGTCAGCCCTTTAAAGGAATAATATCAACAGACCGTAATTGGTATGAACTTGGTGAATATTTTAGCGTGTTGATATCATACTTTTCATATCAGTCAGTAAATCTCCGAACTTTTATTTTTAGTGTACTGGCTACGATTTTTTTTTAATCGAGAGAATCGGGAGACACGTGTTTCAGAATTATACACTTCATGTTCTTTATGTACTCCTGATTTCACGAAAATTAAAATTAAGCCCGCTAAAAATTAATTAAATGGTTCTCGAGAATGGTACTAAAAAAATTGATGCGAGCGGGCGGTGTTTTTTTTTAGGTTTTATTCGTGTTTTTTCAGATGCGGGCGATGGCTTTTTTTTTTTAACCAAACAAAAGTAAATCAATGGCTTACATTTTGTTGTGGAGTACCATATCTACGTTGTAATGCCTGCAAAAGTTGCATATTTGATAAATAGTCAGTCTTTAGATCCAAGTTTTAAGTTGTGACTTGCATCAGAACGACCCTTACATACGTTTCGGGGCTGACGTGGTCATCGGCTCCAGGTAGTGTTTGGTGAAAGTGCTCATGCATGATCGGTACTTTTTTTAGACCATGTCATAAAAAAAAAACGTTTCGTGCGCTAAGAAAAAAAAACGGCTACAGCGACTACCTAGTCGCAGCCGGTCTTCTGTGCAGTTCTGCCACTACCAATAGTGACGCCCACTTCTCTATCACGCATTGCAACAGGTATCTCTATTATATAATCTAAAAGCCGTAACCATCAGAATTGCCGGTTAAAAATGTGTGCTTTTAAGCTTATTTTACATTTTAGGCGTAATTGTCAGCGTTTGGGCCTAAATTACAACTTTAATTTCGTAAGTAGCAACTAGCGGAGATTTGGATTGTATACAGTAAGCCTATCCATTTTTGCAACACGGTATGCCTCCCGGCACACAGTTACAGTGTTAAACGTAATGCGCATCGTAGACTATATAGATCAGTGGTAGTACAAGGGAGAGAAGAGACGCTGTTGAGAAAACCAGCAGCGACTCGTAGCAACTAGACGTTGCCATGGTGACGTGAGTTTAGACCTAATTTTCATTTTTAGGCCTAATTTTTTTAACGGCAGTTTTGGTTTCGTAAGTAGCACATAGGCCTAATGGAGAATTTGGTTCGACCGTAAGCCTATTCATTCATGCAACAATGCGACAAGACTCTTTTAAACGAAGCTAAAATGTTTTTGGTTTTACAGCTGCGTTAACACAAATCCTTAGGATTTCAAATCGACGATGAAATGTTATTATTTAATTTAGTTACGTTGAAGAAGTCTATTAGCTTTAAGGAGGTAACGATGTTTTAATTTGCCATGTTATTTAACTAACTTTTGACACTGAATCTAACGTTGTAAACAGTGGTCGTCTCTATCTGGTACCATTGCGAAGTTGAAAAAAGCGACGGACGGACGGACAAAGTCGTTGCAATAGTCTTCTCAGCCGGTACGGCTGTACAAAAGACTAAAAAACATGAGTTCGCTCCTGAGAACCACTTAAATAACTTCTAGTGGCCTAATTTAAACGTAGAAACTGTGCTATAATTATTTGTAAAAATCTTTGCAACAAATGCTCCAGGATTTAGCCAGCATGGCAATTTACTACAGATATTTGGCACGTAGTAAAATCTCTTGTAATTTGTAATTTATCGGCAATATTATTAGTAATAGTAGCAGAAATATAGTAGTAGTCAGTATTAATATTATGAGTATTGTGCATTAACCATCACATAAACGCGTATGTAGTTTGATTTGTTTTCGTTTACGTGTTGATCAGATACGGACTGTAATGAATATGTCATGGCGTTGCAAGCGTTGCACACTAATTTTTAAAGTGTCGTGTAATTTGGATTATGATTGCTTTTGATAGGCAAACTATAATAATAATATTTGTCACATGTAAAGTGCACAGGACAGAGAATGACACTAAAGTGTCACTAACAATAATCCTAATTTAACAAATAGGTAAAAAGGCCTGGTGGCGCATTTCACACGTTAAAAATAAGGTTAAAAAAAAAGAAGAATCTAAAAAAGCAAATTTATCTCGGTATTGTAATGTCAGTTTAAGTTTAGCTTTAAAAACAGCAGGTAAGGACGCCTCAACAACATCACCAGGTAGAGAGTTCCAACTTTGGCTACAAAACGAATAATGCTTTGTGGAAATCATTATTGCATGGGTTTTTTCTTGTTTCACTGATTTTAAGGATTTTTTTAAGGTAGCTTACATCCTGCTCAGCACGCTTCAGCGTTTTTTTTCGTTAAGTATTGTTAACGTTTGGCAATTAGTAATCTACATCATTATGGATATTGTGAACGTAATACGATTTTACTAAAATATTTTTGGTCATGGTTTGAAATAATATGACGGTTTGGTTGTGCATTTTATATCCTTTATAATAGCTAGCCTGGCTTCTGCTTATCAAGACGAAAAATTATTTTCGTAGGATGGTGTATTCTTACAGCTGTTACGGATAATCGTTTACAGAGAATTAAAAATTTTTTTTTAAAGATTTGAACTCCCTCTGACATAATTTCGTAAGGGACTGAAAGAAAACGCGCAATGCAGCCTGGTTTTCATTATTAACAAGAATTTAAATGAATACAATAACTGTTTATGCTAAAACATGATGAACACACGGCTCATATTGGGTAACAGTAGTTGGGACAGGTAAAGCGGCAGTTGAAGAACGGAGGACACAGTCGCTACGCAGAAGCCATCATAACCAATGCTTCGATTACGCTCTTGTTAAATGAAATAAAAGAGAGACATAGGTTCCAGTAATACAAATCTATCAAATAGGTCTAAACATTCAGGCATGCAATACGACTACGGTCGATTTTTTTTTTTGGAGAGGGGGACAACAACTACCATCCGACCATCGCACCCAAGAAAACATCTCATTCTGAAAAACGGACCCCGGTCGGAAATACTTAGATTTATAAGACAAAATATAAATGAATAAATAAAATTAATAATATTTTGGCACAGCTTGAGGGGGGGGGGGGGGG
>JAHWFP010050115.1:0-19767 GCA_023313725.1 Lithobius niger | reverse complement strand
CGTCTCATATTTTAACTAGTTGGTCTCGGTCTCATCTCATGTTTTAACTAGTTGGTCTTGGTTTCATCTTTTATTTTAGCAAGTTGGTCTTGGTCTCATCTCCTATTTTAACAAGTTGGTCTCGGTCTCATCTCCTGTTTTAACTAATTGGTCTCGGTCTCGTCTCATATCTTAACTAGTTGGTCTCGGTCTCATCTCATATTTTTACTGGTTGGTATTGGTCATCTTTTATTTTAACAAGTTGGTCTCGGTCTCATCTCCTATTTTAACTAGTTGGTCTCAGTCTCGTCTCATATTTTAACTAGTTGGTCTTTGTCTCATCTTGTATTTAACTAGTTGGTGTCGGTCTCACCTCATATTATAATCCGTTGATCTCAGTCTCATCTGGTGTCCTAACCAGATGGTCTCGGTCTCATCTCGTATTTTAACCTATTGGTCTCAGTCTCATCTCGTATTTTAACCAGTTGGTCTCGGCCCCATCCCGTATTTTAACCAGTTGGTCTCGGCCCCATCCCGTATTTTAACTTGTTGGTTTCGGTCTCATCTCGCGTTTTAATCAGTCGGCCTCGTCTGGAAACTGGAGACGACACGAGATCGAGACAAGTCTCATGCAAAAACACTAAATACGGAGGAAGTCGGAAATGCGTCATCATTGAAACTAGAAACCAGAATACTAAACGATACCATAATACTAGAAAATACAGAAAATACATAAAGACAACTTTAGGCACTTAACGTTTCCTTCCGAGTGACTGGACTCAGATTGGCAAATCAACACTGACTAACTTTAAGAGCGTATTTAAGGCTATCGGGAGGAAATGTGGAGGGCGGGAGGCAAGTGGTAATCTTTACCCCTGACTTGGGGGGGGGGGGGGGCACCAAAGCCCGATCGGGTCCGGCAGGCCCGAGCCCTACGGCCGTCAGCAATACCTTGAGCCGGATTAAGGGGTTTTCTGGCGGGGCCCGTACCTACCAAAAAGAGAAGCACAACAGGGGACTCATTTGTAGCGCAACTCATTGGTCCATCATTTATTAAGGGTTGGGAGGGAGAGAATTTTTTTAACTGCGTTTTGAACCCCCCTCCCCCCTCTTCCACTTGCATTTTGCATTACTCTCTCCTGGCTGACACAAAGGTATAAATAAGCAGATAAATTCAGTTGTCATACCTTGTTCACTTCGCTCCAGCACTCGCAGGGTGAAAGGTGGTCTTTCCACGATACTGCTTTATTTATTTATTTATTTATTTTTTGGTCAAGATTGTCTGGGTTCAATTGTAGCGTTTAAAAACTAGTCTGTTCAAGAAGGAGGTACGTTGGCATATTTTCTGGGTCATCAGGATTGACTGGGTTGAATTGTAGTGCTTAAACAAGAATTTCATAAAGAAATACATAAACTGCTTATGCAAAAAATCGCAACATTATTATTTTCATAGACGAAAGACAACGCTCTCTATTGGGCTAAAGTTTACATTAGGCACATACTCGATATCCTCACGATATTGATTCCAAATGGCTACAACACTTCCCTAAATACAGAGACAGTTGGTTTTAGAGCGCGGAAATGTGTTAAAACGACTTAAAACAGTAGATTTGTAGCGCCACAATCCGTACATCTATACGGTATTTGCGTTCGCTCGCAGGGCCGGCAGGACACCTTATATTTTTTTTTCGTAAACAGTTCCGATAGGCGGGTTGTTATTGTCAGTTTCGTGTGGTTTTGTGTGATTTTGTTGTTATTCTCAGTTAGGTTAGGTTAGGTAAGTTTGGGATTTGGCATTTCATACTGAGGTAGTTAACTGGTTGGGGTTTGGCACTTCATACTGGGGCAGTTAATTGGTCAGGTTATGTTAATGATGATATAACGAGTTTCCGCAATTTGGGACCAATTTGTAGTGCCTTCCGTGAAAATTAAAGGGAGTTTTTTTTCTCTTTTCTCGAATTTCGGGCATGTGCGTAAAGGGAACATGGGAAGAAAACTGGCTCTCGTCCGATTTTTTTTTAATGGGCTAAGAATTACCTGTTGAGTAATGTTTTCCTCTTCCATTTTTGGTGTTTTCCTCACCATTTGGCCATGGTGAAAGTCCAAAGTTAGCAACACGCCGCGCCGGAAAGCATGGAACTGGGCGAAAGTCCGGCAAGTGAAACGCCAAACCACAACCAGTTCATTACCGCAAGTGAAATGCCGAAGCCGGTTCCTAACCTAACCTAACCGACAATAACAACAAAACCACACGAAACTGACAATAACAACGGGAAAATATATCAGCTACGAACATGGGAAGAAAACGGCCTCTCGTCTGTCAGCGCAAAGAGTGCGGCTTTCATTAATTTCTGACGGCCAAATGAAGCCTTTGCCCCAAAAATTGTATGGGAAAATGTTGTTCAGTTGATCATTTTACGTCATTCTAGCCCAACGAGAGATCAATCGGTGAGGAGCCCTTATTCTTCCCAAAAGCCGCATAAAGTAAACTTGTTCCCTCTATTGTTTATTTTACTATTGAAAGTGATCGTGGAATGAATTTATAATTCTGCCTTTATTCCATTAGCTACGCACCTAGCATACACTATCCCATTGCCTCACACGTTTGTTGAATTGATACTACAACAAACTGTTAAACTAAATTATCGATTATACAATAATTACCTTATTAGCAGGAGCCACATAACCACCCGACTTGTCAATACGCGTAGAATCCTAGGACAGCCTTCCCGGCGAACCGTAAAGTAGCCGCCATTTTTTTTTTTCAGTGGTTCGCCAATAACCCAACAACAGATAGAATTCCGTTTTCCGTGCATGTTGTCAAAACCTGAAATCAGCTGGGCCAGTTCCGGTTAAACTTTTTTTCATACAGAAACATAATTGTCAAACATTTTTGGTCAAGGATCTACAACCATTCATATGCAAACGATTTAACCATAAACTCTTCAACAACAACGCCTACAATTTGATGGCACGTCTTCTAATCGAAATCATGAAAAATCGACTAATATTCCAGTCACTTCCTGCCAGACGCTAAAAATGATAGGCATGACCCGTTCAAATAAACGACTGGAGTGGGACGTGACATCATTAAACAATAGCTCACGACGCAAGCCCCTTTTCTTCCCCAACTGTATTTCAATAACTGCTTTATGCATTATATGCATAAGCAGTTAAAAAAAACTAAGTCTTTTCAAGAAGGAGGTACGTTGGCATATGGCATGCTTTCTGGCTTGTCAGGATTGTCTGGGTTGAATTGTAGTGTTTAAAAAACTAAGATTTCAAGAAGGGGGTACGTTGGCATACTTTCTGGCTTGTCAGGATTGTCTGGGTTGACCTGCTTGATGACCTTTTTCATCGCGGTTTTTCCCCTCGTTTGTATTCTGCACCTTTTTTCAAGGTTTTTTCTTCCCAGGTTTTTATTTTGTGGTTTCCCCCCTAGATTCACAATGGTGTCAGAAGGAATTCTATTGACGGAAAGAAACAGTTTATTTCGAGATAAAAGACTTGCGTTAGTGTATAGTCACAGGTGCTTATCGTCGCCTTGGAGGAAAAAGTACATACATATATTGTGGAAGGGTCTAAAACCAGCCAGAATTCGTATCGTAGAATGCTCCGTACTTGTACTGAACGTTATTAAATTTTATGCACAGATTAGAGAACTCTCTGTCACAGATACGACACTCGTAACTCAGCCATCGCTTCAAAAATGGGGCCTCGTTTCAGCGACGCGTCGGCGCGATGACTCAATGTTCTCGCACTATATTCGCCAGATGTCACTAGCAGATAGCGAAACTGAAACGCAAAAACGATCTAAACGTACTTCCGCTACAGTAGCGCTATGAAAACCACAGCGCATGCGTGCGTATTTGCCGCGATAGTCGTTCTAATTATACCGCGTCCTCGCGGGCGATCGCTGCGCCTGCTGGCGAATCGAGTGCGAAGTATGACTCAGGCAGAAAAGAAAACGAGTTATACCACTTAGCGCGCCAGTGTCGTACCTGTAAGCGGGGAGAGTTCTTTAATCTGTGATTTTATGCTTTACTCGCGTTTAACGTCTTTATTGTTAACTTGTCTTAAAGGCTGGTTGCCACCAAACGAAAGTTTTGAGCATCTAGCGCCATCGAGCGCTATCTAGTTCTGTCTAGCGCTTGATCGCGACAAGCAGAGGAATGCACAAAGAAATATCTTTAAATACAACAAACAAGCCACGGGGGCCTTCTGAATTATTGAGTAAAAATTTGGTACGTCCTCGTGCACCTGGAAGCAAGCTGTAAAGATTAACGATAATAATGGCACTAGATGGCGCCACGGTAAAATATAAAAAAAATGCCCTGGCACCATCTAGTGACAGAAATATCGTTAACTTTTGTTTGCAGCTTGCTCCCAGGTGCACGAGGACGTCCCAAATTTGTGCTCAGTAGTGAAGTAGGTACGTGGCTTGTTTGTTGTGTTTAAACGTATTGTTCTGTGCATTCCTTTGCTTGCTGCGAGACAGAACTCAATACGGTTAGATGCTGCACATGTCAGTTTGGTGGCATCCGGCTTTTAAATTCGAAGTCATCATTCGTACCAACAACGTTGTCCAGAGCGAGCTGAGAAGTTTTTCAGTCTTGCTATCCCAGTCTAACAGGGTTCAGACAAAACCTGGAGGACCTGGAAATCTCAGGGAAAATGAAAATAGAACCTAAAACGCAGGGAAATCTCAGGGAAAATGAAAATAGAACCTAAAACGCAGGGAAATCTCAGGGAAAATGAAAATAGAACCTAAAACGCAGGGAAATTTCAGGGAAAACACGACATTTTTTGAAAATCAGGGAAAACACAGGGAAATTTTAAAAAATAATGCCTATGTGTCTGATCTGTAAGTTCCGTTAAATTAGCCGATCAGGAACAAAATCCTAGGCTAGTAGCAAACATTTTAATGTTGTTCAAATATTGGAGCTATTATCTTCAATAAACCAAATCTTAGGATAGTACCAATCAATATCTATGATGACAATGTGTTTAGTCCCGTCTGGACTAGTCTCTAAAACAGCTATGTTTTGGAATGTTGGATTATCTTCGTACAAATATTAATAAAAACATTAGCTACTGCCTGTTTTCCCTAACTAAACATCTTGGAAACACCTGGAAATTGCCATTGGATGCACCTGAAAAACCTGGAAATGTCAGGGAAATTGAGAATTAAAAAATTCCTGAACCATGTCTAACTTCCGGTAATGGCCAGGGCTTTTGCCTCAATTCTAAAGCGCTCCGTGTTCATAAAAGTACTTGTCAAAAAATGTTTTCTTCAAATTTGTGTTCAATGTTACCTTCCCATTATTCATAATATTATCGTGTGTTTTTGTATTTTTTTCATAAGGCACACAGAAGTTCACCATCAGCTTCAAGCCTTCGAAATAAACGACTTATTATCATGTTAATATTATACCGTAAATTGTGGATTAAACGCCCAGGGGCTTATGCAGTTAACTTGGCAAAAATAGGGGGGCGGGCTTTAAATCAAGCATTATCAATTTTCTGACCTCTCTGGACATCTATTACAGAAAATTCGAAACTTTTGAACGATGTCTGAAAGACCAATTTTTACATCCTTTTAATTGCTGTGAAAAAGGGAGGAGGCTTAGGTGATTAGATGCCTTGTGAAGGTGCTAGGAGCTAAAGGAAGAGTCCACTATTACTACAGGGAGGGAGAAGGGGCAAGCAGTACTATCTTTATTCACATCATATAACTTAGGTAATTTTTCGTAGAAAAACGACAATTTGAGTGATGGGGTTTAACTCCACTATGTCATGATTTTGACTTTACAGCATTTTAGGGGGTGGGCTTTAGCTTCAACTGGGTTTTTAATACACTATTTACGGTATTTTCAAAAAAAAAAAGCAAGTGAGACGACTACTTCTTCTTGTGGGTGACCACTCAGCGATGAGTAAAACTTTGATATATGTAATTATATCAGGTTATATCAAGTCCTGGCGTGGCCTTTTTAGTGCAAGTCCAGCATGTTGCTCATTTTGCGGGAAGAAAAAAATAAAACGTTATCATCTGCATTGTTGATACAGTCATTCATCATCTCATCTCAGAATGAGCGCTTGGTTGTAGTCCGTTTAGGCTCAGGTAGTAAATCTAATCTAATCTAATCTGATCATCTCATCGATCGCGTGCGAATTATAAGAGGGTTCCGACGAGGGCTAAAATCTCGTACTACACTCTCCGATTTCGGATTTGCAAATCTTATGTGAAATCTATAAATCCAAGTGAAATTTGCAAATCAGTGCAAGTCTACAAATGTCTGTTAATCCAGCACAAATCAACATGAAATCTGCTAATCTGCTTGCAAATCAGCACAAATCAACATGAAATATCCCAATCTGCTTACAAATCAGCACAAATCAACATGAAATCTGCCAATCTGCTGCAAATTACACAAATCACTTCAAATCAGGAAATATAAATGAAATCTGCAAATCTGTAAATCATTATGAAATCCGCAAATCCAGGAGAAATCTTGCAAATCCGCACAAATCTTAAAAATCTGTGAAAATCTTGCTAATCTGTACAAATCTTTCAAATCCCAGCGAATCTGCCAGTCAGTGCAAATATGCAAATCTTATGCAAATTTGCAAATCTAATGTAGTGATTTCGGATTTGTCAATCTCGTATGCTATTTCCGGGTTTATCGGGCCCCTCGGAATTATATCTCACAGAAACTTCAAAGCCGTCTGAGAAATATCTCACGAGCAGCAGCTTCTGCAATCCAGGTAAAAGGTCAGCAACGAGAACACAACGACATCGGGGCACACCTTTTACCAAGCATATCTCGTCCTTTGAAGGGTCACCATTAGAAAGAAAATATTTTTCACAATCAACGTCTACCCGCTAAATTAATGTTGGGAATCGGAATATTCGTAGGACTTAGAAATTTCGTGCGTTGCATTCCATTCTTTTTAAGATTACCTGGAAGGGGAACTCTGTATGTTTCTGACCGCGCTGTAATTTATTTCCAGTTTAACAAAGCAAACATTGAACCGAAAGAAGTTAAGATTCCATTATGTGGACCTCCGGTACAGCAAGCAATTCCGTAACAATTGCAATTCCGTAAGCAGAACGAGAGGGAATCCGAGAAAGGAAGATACATGGAATTAAATTTTACTCTTTCATTTGGTTCGGCTCGAAAATTGAATTTTAAAAATTGGATGAGATTGTTTTATAAATTATTCTCAGAATTAGGCCGGTATTTTGTTTTCAAATATTTTATGACTGCAAATCCGTACAAATGAGATGTTACAACAGTGAAAGAGTCAGGACCCGAATACGTATAGGGAGTGGCCTTTTTTTTTTGGTTTTTGAAAGACGGAACAAAAAAATGATCGATCAACGTTACGAGTTTTAAATCAATGCCAAACACAATAATTACTCATGGTGAATGAATTCGGCTCGATGCACCGCATATGTTATCGGATTAAATAAGATGAAATTCGTCCAGTTAGTTTGATAAGGAACATTTTTTTTTTCAATTCTGCGCTAAGATTTCAAGTAACAAAATATTTCGAGCAACAATGGCTTGGACAATCAACCCTGGTACTTACATTCAGAGACGTGCATACAGCGGGGGCGGGGGCTCTAGCCCCTGCCTTGACAGCAAAATGCCCTTTTTTTCTGAAAAAAGGGCCCTTTTTCGCTGAAGCGTTGGTGTAAAGCGTAAAACAAGAGACAACGGCTAAGTAAGGGAGCAAAGAGCGGCAACGGATGGTAAGAGGGGCAAAAAGAGGTTAAAACACCAAAAAACAGTTAGTTTGATAAGGAATATATTTTTTTAAATTCTCCGCAGAGATTTCAAGCACAAAAATATTTCGAGCAACAATGGGTTGGACAATCACCCCTGGTCCTTAAATTCAGAGACGTGCACACGGGGGGGGCTCTAGCACCTGTTCTCACGGCAAAATCTCCCTTTTTAAAATGTGCTCTTTTTCGCTGAAGCGGTGGTGTAACACCTAAAAAGGGACAATAACTGCAAAGTAAATGTGCAGAAAGGGGCAAACGGGGGCAATGAGGGGTAAAAAGAGGCTAAAACACAAAAAAACAGTTAGTTTGATTAGGAACATTTTCAAGCAACAAAATATTTCGAGCAACAATGGCTTGGACAATCAACCCTGATCGTAAGATACAGGCACGGGCACACAAGGAGGAGGGGTGGGGAGGCCCTAGCACCTGTCCCGCGGCAAAATAGCCTTTTTCCTGCAAAAAAAAGGCCTGTTCACAGTTTCTTTTTTTTCTCTGAAGCGGTGGTTTAAAGCCTAAAAAGGGACAATAACTGCAAAGAAATTGTGCAAAGAGGGGCAATGAAGGGTAAAAAGAGCTTAAAACACCAAAAACAGTTAGTTTGATAAGGAACTTTTTTTAATTCACCGCAGAGATTTCCAGCAAAAAAATATTTCGAGCAACAGTAGCTTGGACAATCAACCCTGATCCTTAGATTCAGGGACGTGCACACAGCGCCGAACCCGCGGGCCCCCCCGCGTTCGGGGGGCTGTCCTCACAGCAAAATTCCCTTTTTTTTGAAAAAATTTGCTGTGTTTGGCTGAAGCGGTAGTATATAAAAGCCTAAAAAAGGGACAATAACGGCTAAGAAAGTGTGCAAAGAGGGGGAAGGGGGGGGGGGGGGGCCAATAAGGGATAAAAACGTTAAAAAACCAAAAATAAAAGCAAAAAGGTCCCCAGAATAAAAGAAGTAAGTGTTACCCTTGCCCTCCTGAGGTCGTGTGCCCGTCGCTGCCTAGATTTATTGGACGAACTAAAAGCTGAAATTCAACGAAGGACGAAATAATCAGTAATTTACGTTGCCGTGGATTGCGTAACAATAAGGGGATGCATGTTAGATGATGGTTGCGCAATAATACGAACATCCATGACCAAACGAGGTTTATGTTATTAACCGAAAAACAAGATGCTTTGCGGTTCGATGTTTTAGTGACAGTGAATTTCAGGGAATTCTGCATGATGAAATAATGTTAATGAAGAAAGCAAACGAAAAAATTCTCAGTTTGGCTGATGTAACGGCTTATTATTTAAGACTGAAAAATCCTAAAGAAAAAAGTCAGATAACATAGTGTGACCGTTTGTACGTTCACAGTCCTAAGTCTGTTGAGTCTAAGTCCTAAGTCTAAGTCCTAAGTCTGTTCACAGTCTTAAGTCTGTGTCTGTTGACTCTAACCTTGGACTAACTATTCTCTCTTCGAGATGGACGATTCACGTACGGCTGCGGGGGGGGCCCCCCCCTTGTGAGAAAGTGCTGCGACGTACGTCGCAGAAAATTCCGGGCGCTTGCAGAAAATAATCGCTGTCAATTTTTTTTTACCGTAAGCCGCACTTTTTTCGATATATGCGGAAACACCGATAATTTCGCTAAATATTGATCGATTTTGACGTTCAAATACACCATTTTAACCCATTTTTCGCCAGCTTTTCAATGGTGCAAACCACAACTCACTAGTTCCTCCCATTCTGAAGATATTTATATAAAAAAAAAACAATTAACTTACGTTTTTAAACAAACGTGGCTTGCAAATGCATAAGAAAAAACTGCAGCTCTCTGGTAATTTTAGGACTAATATCATGGAGGAAGGAATTATAGGTAGGAGGTAACATAACCCGTTTTTCGCGATGACTGGGCATGGAGGACAGTGGGGGGGGTTGGGCTTTTATGGTACTTTGAAAATGTGGGCTGGGCATTTCTGATAGGTGATTTTTTGTGAAACCGAGTTGCCCTCTACAAGGAAATTTTAAAAATCAGTTTTTGCCATGTACGGTGCTTATTTTTACAAGCATATGCAGTGGATAAAGTAATGGGGGGGGGGGGGGAAAGTTATAGAAAGGTTTTTTAATGAATTTAATGCTTTGCCATGCTTCAAAAAAAATTAAAAATCGTCGCTTCAAAGGGCTTGTTTCCTTGAAAAATTCCAACACCGGAAAAATTAACCCTGCAGAAAAATGTTTAGGTTACAAAACTGCGTCGCAGAAAGCTATGGAACCATTTTAACACTGGGAACGGCTACCTGTAAGCTTGACTGGGTTCGGACCGAATCGCAGCGCCAGTTCGAAATTCTTTTGCAACTTGAAACCAAACATGGAGGCAACAATACCTTCTTAAACTGACGAAATACTCGCGCGTGGGTAACATCTGAAGTAGAAGAACTTATCTTGTGTTCGATGCAAACCGAATTCCGTTCGTTACAAGAAATGTGAACCACGGGAGGAGATTCAGCCCAAGCGGTCGCTCGGCACTCGCCAGAAACACAACAAGCGGCTACATCGACTACCTAGTCGCACCGGTCTTCTGTGCAGTTCCTCCACTTCCAATGTTCAGGCGCACATCTCTATCTTGCGCTACAACAGCTATCTCTATTATCCTAATCTTAAAGCAGTAGCCAATACAATTGTCGGTTAAAATTGTGTTAGCTTTTAGGCCTATTTTACATTTTAGGCGTAATTGTCAGATTTTAGGCCTAATTTTAACCAGCAGTTTTAATTTCGTAAGTAGCAGCTAACGGAGATATGGATTGTATAGGAAGCCTATTCATTTTTGCAACACGGTGCGCATACAGGCACACAATTACAGTGTTACAACGTAACGCGCCACGTAGCCTATATAGATCAGTGGTAGTAGGGAAGTGACGAGAGAGACGCTGTTGATGAAGCCAACAGCGACTCGTAGCAACTTGACGTTGCCATGGTAACATGATTTTAGGCCTAATTTTAAAAATGCAGTTTTAATTTCGTAAGTAGCAGATATAGGCCTAATGGAGAATTTGGTTCGACGATAAGCCTATTCATTCATGCAACAATGCGACGAGACTATTTTAAACGAAGCTAAAATCCATGTTTGTTTTTATTGAGTGTTACCTTAGGATTTTAATTCAACGATCAAATGTTATTATTTAATTTAGTTTCGTCGAAGAATTCTATTAGCTATAAGGAAGTAACGATGTTTTAATTTGCCATGTTATTTAAGTAACTTCTTACACTGAATCTAACGTTGTAAACAATGGTCGTCAATATCTGGTACCGTTGCGAAGTTTAAAAACGCAACGGACGGACGGACAATGTCGTTGCAATAATCTTCTCAGCTGGTACGGCTGACAGAAGACTAAAAGCAGATTTTATCATGTTGAGGATAAATCCCAGTGTTGCCTAAATCTTTGCAAATAGTAGAAAATGTAAAGGGAATGTAGAGGAATAAACAAAACAACTGAAGGAAGATGCGCTGATTGAGTGAGCAATTCAGCTTCATAATAAATAATAATAAATATAATAACATTTCTCCACATTTAAATGGAAGGACACGGAAGGGCGGTGAACCTCTAATACCGAGCGTGTTGTGGAAACGAAGAAGAAATTGTTAAGGGGGAAGGTAAAAAAAAAATCAGTGCGTAAATTAACTTTAACCTTGGTTGGAGCAATGAAGGGGACGCATTGATTGAGTGAGCGAAGTGAATGAAAATCAGCGTTTGTTAGCCAGTGTGCACAAAACGGGGATTTAAGGAACTTAAGCGTGTGAAGCATGGACATACAATAAACGAAACCGGTGACAGTTTGGCTGATGTAATGGCTAATTTGGCAACGGCAAATGTGAAAATAATCATTGTGAAAATTGAAAAACTTAAAAATTTCTCCAGAAAAAAAAGTACAATTGAAGATAAGACGGTGTGACCTTCTGTACTTTCACAGTTCTATGAAAGTTGTGATATCCACCCAAAACCAAAACTGGTAAAAGAGAAGCCGTCAACTTTCTAAAGAAGTTCGGCCTTTAAAGGTAGTGATATTATTCAATCAGGGAAAGGCCACGAAGGTTAATCCTATTAGCCAAGTAAATAGCACCGCGTAATATTTTGCACGATTAATGAAAACTTGGAAGATTGCTGCTGCCAGGCCAATAGCTATTGCTAATAGTTGTTAGTCGATACGAATAACTTGGCTGATACGGTTAACCTTGGCGGTCTTTTCCTGGTTGAATTATAGCACTCCCTTCAAAGGCCGACCATTTTTTCGAAACTTGGCGGCTTCTGTTATGCTGGTTTTGGTTTTGAGTGGATTTGCTCTATACTCGACGACGCGAGAGACAATTAAAAAAAAATGGTCAAAACTATTGTCATCATTCATTTCCACAATTTTTTCCGACTTCCAGGATTTAGATGTTGTTGGTCACTTGTGTAATTCATCATGATTTCTGAAGCCCTTTTAGTCTTCTGTACAGCCGAAACGAACGAGAACACTGTAATAACGACTTTGGCCGTCCATCGTCGCCTTTTTCAATTCCGGCACGGTACCGATAGAGTCAAACGGTTTTCGCTATTAGATTCAGCGTCCAAAAATTAGTCAAACAGAATTTTGAAAATAAAACCGGAAGTGTGAAGTGGATTTAACCCCAAAAAGGCGGAAGTGGCGGAAGTACTATGGCGATTATTGGTAACAGTGGCGTAGCTACGTTAGGTGGGCCCGGTGGCAAATTAGGCTTTTGTGGACCCCTCTTCTGCATATACAAGATGGCCCACACAAAAAACCGTACGAGCTGAAAAATTTCTGAGTCCATACATTTTTGTATTTTTTTTTTGTATTTTTGTTATAGTGGAAATAGGGACCACTTTTTTCGTACTCCAGTCTAATTTTTTCTTTGAAAAAAATACTTGAAAATAGTTTAGACTTAAATTTTTTAGCTTGGGCGTTTTTAATGATAGGGTGATGGACGGACTGGGAGGCTAGAAATTATTTTAAAATACAGTTTATATCAAATTAAATAACTAGTGTATTACGAAAAAAAAATTTAATTTAAATCTAAATAATTTTTTCTTTCTTTTGGGGGATCGCCCCCCTGAGGCTGGGGGTCGGTGGCATTCTGCCACCCTTGCCACCCTGTAGCTACGCCGCTGATTGGTACGTGCGATGGCTCCCCCAATGGCAACACCACAGTTAAGGGACTTGCATACAACTGTGTCGCGGGGGCCTATCAAGGAGTTACTCGTGCCTTATAACAGCTACGCGCAGATCGCCATCCGCGCATTTACAGCGCCAAGGTCGGCTGGTTTGGTAGCTGAACGAAGCTGCTGTCTCGGTTGGCTTTGGGAATAGTGCACGAAAAAGCATCAAGTTAAAGATTGTGTCGTCACAAACTGGAATGATTCTCTTATTTTAACATCACAATTTATAATTTTCTAGGCTAGTGTCTTACAATTTTGCTTCGGCGATCTATTAGAATAATTAATTTTAATTTTTACTGCGTTAGTCTTTTAGATTTTTGATCTCATAGCAATTACTAGCAAAGGATTAAAATTAGTACTGCGCACACACAGATAAAACTTCAAGGTCATTGTAGGGGGCGGAAAGCATCATACACGTTCTGGAAGAACGTAAATAAAGTTCCCCAATATTCAACAGAAAATCTCCTAGACGCCCACATTTTAAAACGGATTTTTAGCAAGAGAAAGACTAACAGTAAATAATTAGACCTTTGGGACGTACTTGATGTGGAGGATCGAGAAAAATAGCGCTGGGAGGTATATCCCTTTATTAATCTTGCATGTTGAGACTATTCTTCGAATGACGCTTTCCGCGAAACAGTCTATTCTGCGAGCAAAGCGTGTTCCGGGTGCAAAGCTATAAAACAGCGGGAAGAAGGTATATTGTTTACGCCCCGGAAATCACGTTTCATTAATAAAATAGCGACCCTCACCGTAATTGGACACTTTTACAGCAGGGGTGCTTTCGAGTGTACGCAAGCTTTCAAGGGTGCCTGGTTCATTCAGTTTCACGGTCGGCTAAGCACGTACGTTCTAGAACTCGAGAAATGCAGAATTGGTACACCAAAGCGATAGAAATGATAAGGAATAGCACTCACGAACTGGTCCTTTCTTATTGTAGCTAAATCAGAGCGAGGCCTCGTTTATCCAACACTCGCCGCGTAAATATTCTCGCTCATTGGCTTTTGCTTCGTTAAAAACCACCACGTCACTCTTGTAAATTCGTTGGTCGCATGTCGCCTTTAAAGGATCATGTGGCTTTCGAGGTGTTTAGTAACCATGATGGCAACGATGGGGATGGTGATCCTTTCCTCGTGGCTCGCAACGCGAAGTAGGACACACGTGGCATGACGGCGTCGATTTATGTCAAGAGAGCGATTCCAAATCTAATCTAGCCTCAAAAAGGATAATGAGCAAAAAAAAAAGCGGCAACAGCGACTACCTAGTCGCATCCGGTCTTCTGTACAGTTGTGCCACTGCCAATGGAGAAGCGCACACCTCTATCACGCATTGCAACAGATAGCTCTATTACAGCATAATCTAAAACCAGTAACCATCAGAATCGCCGGTTAAAAATGTGTTAGCTTTTAAACTTATTTTAGAGTTTAGGCGTATTTGTCAACTTTAATTAGTAGAAGCTAACGGAGATTTGAATTGTTTAGTAAGATTATTCATTTTTGCAACACGGTGCGCCTTCGGGCACACGTAACGCGCAACGTAGCGTGTATAGATCAGTGGTAGTAGGGAAGTGACGGGAGAGACGCGATGGAGAGAAGTAAACAGTGACTCGTAGCAACTTGACGTTGCCGTGGTAATGTAATTTTAGGCCTAGTTTTTTTAACTGTAGTCTTAATTGCGTAAGTAGCAGATAGACCTAATGGAGAATCTGGTTGACGGTAAGCCCATTCATTCATGCAACAATGCAACGAGACTATTAATTTTTAAACGAAGCCAAAATGGCTGCGCGTTATCCTTAGGATTTCAATTCGACCACCAAATGTTATTATTTACTTTAGTTACGTCGAAGAAGTGTATTAGCTGTAAGGAGGTAACGATGTTTTAGTTTGCCATGTTATTTAACTAACTTTTGACACTGAATGTAACGTTGTAAATTGAGGTCGTCAATATCTGGTAAAGTTGCGAAGTAGAAAAAGGCGACGGATGGACGGACAAAGTCGTTGCAATAATCTTCTCAGCGGGTACAGAGATGATAATGATAGGGAGAGCAATTGTTGTGCACGCCGTAGATCATTGTTACAGCGGAATTTGATGTTCTTGGCTTCCTTAAGGATGCAAGTCCGACAAGGGTAAGGCTAATGATACAATTACTGTGTCCATCGTAAATCATTGTTACAGCGGAATGTGGTGTTCTAGGCTGTGTGCTTAGTAGTAATAAATTTATTCAACACAAAGTCCAAAACTGAAAGAACACCACTCTCACCGCACCTAGCGGTGCGGGTGCAGTAAATAAAGAAAACAAGAAAAAAAGAGCTGGCTCTTTTGACGATAAAACTAAAAAAAATGAATAGTATTAAAATCAAGATTTTAAAATTAAATCCAAAATATAAACGAAAATCAAGATTAAAACAATATACAGTACCAGTTACAAAAGAAAAATTCTAGGAATGCAACAGAAGCAAAATTTAGTCGACAATTTAACGACAATAGATAAAACTAAAAGTAAAACCGAAAGCAGTGAAAACAGTAAAAATTACAAGAAAAACAACAGAAAGTTCACCTTACAATGCTGAACCTATGATTTGCAAGCTACATCTGTGCAGATCAATCAGCCATTAAAACAGAAATGTAGGCAGATCAGTCAATTCTTCGATTATAGTTAAGTATGGGACCGTTCATTATATATCAATGGGAGTGGGCCGGCGAAAATGAGGGGGAGGGTCACGAAAATTTTTATATGAAGAGGGAGGGGGAGGGCTAATTTTTTTTGAAGGTGCTATCAAGATGGGGGTGGGGTCAAGAAAAAACTGCGCGAGAGGAAGTGCTCAGTAAGTTGTAGAATGTTAATGTAATAAATTTAATTTAAAAAGTATCAAAAGTAGGCCTAGTACCTTTCGTACACGCATTTCAAGAAAATGGAAATTTTAATAATTTTTGGGGGCGGGGGGAGGGGGCGGGGGCAAAAAAATTCACTAACGCCAAAGGGTTCATGAGTTTTTGTTATATTGATGACGTCAGTCCGCCAGCCTACCCCGGTCCCTCGGTGGTTCCAACCAGAGTAGCAGCTAGATTTTTGAAGTCGTTATTTCGAAACGTTCAGTTGCACAACCGTAAAATAGATTTCCTAGTATCGTACCCTATAAAAAAAACAAAAAAAACATGCGCCGTGGCTGTTTGCTGTGACGTGCATGTCACGTGACCGGGCTAGTCCACTCAGACGGCCAAACAGCCGTTGTTCTCGTTCATGATTGGCTAACTCATGGTGACGTCACGGCAAACAGCCATTGCGCGTGGTTTAATTCGTAAGAGCGCGACGTATAGAGACGTGAGTTTCCGTTTATCTTTTTTCTAAAAGTTTAAATAAGTTCTGAAAATTCAGAAAGTCCGGTCACTGGATGACGTGGGAACCGGGACGCCTAGAAAAAACTAGACTCAGCAGGATTATACGGTTCATACCGACCTGGAAAGTCAGGAAAAATCAGGGATATGAAATATGGTCAGGGAAAGTCATGGAAAAAATGGAAACTTGGTGAAAAGTCAGTGATAGTCAGACTGAGCAATTGACTCTAATTGAAAATATAAAAAAAGTACAACTGATTTGGTCAGGAACATTTGAAGAAATAAGTCAGGGAAAATCAGGGATATTCAATTTCAAATACGATTTTTTTCTTCCCTGTTATTTTTCCTTGAAGCGCTTTCAGCAGAATGAGAGAGAACTGTTGGTGTTGGCAGGTATTTGCAACATGGGTCTGGAACTAAATCTTAGCACCTAACTGGGTTCCCTTTTCTTTTATTAGCGTGGAAGCGCTTTAAGTAAAAGAGACTACATAATACAAGGAGGTATGTTTCAACCCTTTACAGGTCAACGTGTAATACATTGGATGGCTAATACGCGACAAAAAACGAAGTCCCAACGCGAACATTGTGAGGGGTACTCGGGGATCCGAAAAAAACGCGAGCAGCAGCATCCCATTAGTCAGCGTTCTCGTCTCCAAACCAAACGAATGCTGGGTCGAATCCCGCTGCTGACTTTAAAAATATTTATCCAGTTCGACATGGGTATTAAAGGGTTACAATTAAGTCGCTGGCGGCAGCGTTGATATTTTATTTTTGCAGCGGAGGCAGCCAGTGATACACGCAGCAGATTCAACCCAAACAGCGACGGCCGTCCCGTGCGCATAGTGTTTGATTTTTTGGTACGGTTTAGGTGGGTGGGGAAGAACTGTTGTTAAATGTTGGCGGGACGGCAACAATTTTCTGTACGTAAGACGTACAGGTGACACATTGGTCCTGACAATTTGGTGCGGGATATCGAGCAGCTGATGAATTTGGGAAAGCATGATCCCGTTGCAATTTTTGTGTTTTAGAATGTGATTTATTTACGTAGTTTTAGTTTGGTTCATTTAGTTTTTTTAGTGTTCGTATAGAGCAGCGTCATGTGACGTCATATTGGCTACAAGAGAGATACATGCAAGGGGCACTAGATTGAAATGGTGGGTTAAACAACGGCACTTCTAGTCAAGCCAGTGCTTTGAGAGTGGATTTCGTAGGCTTAAAAAACCGTTGTTTTCTCCAATCCCTTATGCTGCTTAGGTTGTAATCGGAGAACAGAGATTCCACTTGCTTAAAACTGTCAGCAACTGCCAACAAATCGACAAAAATCGCTCGTTTTAGGCCTAAGAAATGCAGTCTAATATAGCATTGGCCTCAGTAAGCCACTCTTCTTTTCCCCCACCAGTGCACCTTGCAGCTAACCCAGTTACTGGCTCCATCATAGAGTTATATACAATAATAGTACGTCGTGTCACTGCCCTATTGGTTGGTTTACGTTTGTAACGTCTCAGTTATATTTTGGCCTCCCTCTATTGTTGTTGTTTGACGTGCACCCAACGTTAGCCATAGCGCCAGAAGGAAGGAGAGAGGGATAATTTTGCTAGATAAATCCCATCGGAAATTCCTAGGATCTTTTTCATGCCGTAATCGACTTGAGCATGAGACATCACAGGCCCCCTTCTCTTCCCGAAAATTGCAGGGGTGGCTGAGGTCGAACTCGAACCCGGGACCCCTGGTACATGAGACGGTCATGCTGACCAACAGGCCGTCTTGCCCCACGCCACCCTGCACTATAGGGAGCGGTCATTATTTATCATCGGAGGTGAAGGGAAGAGGGCGGAGGGAATGAAAATGTGACTACCAAACTTTCGATAGATCCCCCTCCTTCAAACGCCTGAATATTTGGGGACCCCCCCAGTGAAGGTCCAAAAATAATTTGATCATCTTCCGAAACAGTAAGCCTTTCGCACGCCTGTTGATACCGTCTGCAGTTGATTTCCACATATAGCTAAATTAAAGGTACGTGAGTCCCTGTTGGCTTTCATGTACGACTCATTTTGCGACGTTGGTTCAAACGTATATGTCAATGGTGCCAACACACTCATTTTCTTGTTTTTTTCTTTTGTGTGAGACGATTTTGCGACATTAATTCTAACCTGTATAAACGTTGCAAACGCTATTCTTAACGTGACGCACGATATACCGGAAGGATTTGTGTGCCTTTAACTAAGTAACATTCCATACTGACAAGTTACCGCTAGTTTTAAGGAAAACGTGCCTCGTTTTTGACGTAGAACAAGGTTGATTTATAAATGTAATATAAAATACTAGCTGTACCCCCGGTGTAACATACGCCGGCTAGCTGGTTCCCGCATACCTGAGCGTAACACTGTAGTGGGCCCCGGTTTACCCCTATTGTGTGGTCTGAATATCCCCATCTCTGCTTCCTCTTTAAACCCCTGCTGATTTGTGTTACGGAAGTAAATGTTTATTTTCAATGGAGGACGTTTCTCTGTTCTGATACCAAGCCCAACAAACCCAACAACGGTTGTGCATGCAGTGATTGTTACTCAACCAACTTGAAACTCTTCCAAGTCGGCTCTTAAGAGCTAGCTTTATTAATGCAATATGTCGATTGTGATAGGCCACATCTCTTTGTTTGACATTGTCGGTCGCTCGCCCTCTTTCATTATACAGCCGCCCTCTTGGGTGGGTGACCACCTGGAAATCTGGCTGTTGCAGACATAGGGCCTTAGGGCTTCGGGCAGATAACCAGGAGTGGTTAACGCTCGTTAAACCCTTTGATGAATTTGCTTGCCCAACCTAAGCGTATAATATAGATAGAAGATATCATGAGTTTAATACAGTAAATTATTTTGAATGCAGTGTCTGCTTGACTTGTATGTCCACATCCCTAACATAGCACCTGAATGAAGAAGCCAAGAAAGAAGGGGGGAAAGCTTTTGTAGAAAGTTTATTGGGAAAACTACATTCGGTTTAGCACTGGTATTGACAATTTTAAAATTATCAACACTCGCATCATTGGGGTGGGGGCAGCTCCCCAGAAGCTGAGGCGTTTTTGGAAATCTTGATTGCAGAGGTCCAAAAATGACTTTTTCGTTCAGTATGGTCAGTGGACTTTTTACCTCTTCCTCCTCCTCCCCCCCCTCCTCCCCGAATGGATTTTAAAACATATGAACCACTCTCAAGAAGTCCTAAAAAAAATCCGTGATTCCCCGACTTCCTCCGCTCTCATCCCACCTCCAGGGAGATAAATTTGCCGGTCTTTACGGTGCAAGTTTATAACAATTATATCTCTGGAGAGTGAAGCGTTAAATTTATTAGGTTGTTAACCAGGAGTTCATGAAGAAGGATGCGTAAAGAATGCTGATTAAACTGTACTCTACGTTTGAGCAAATCAGTTTGGGCGAGTAGTTTGTCACTCAAACACTAATTTCGAATACGACGCGTCTTTGACGT
>JAHWFP010050114.1:20765-41139 GCA_023313725.1 Lithobius niger | reverse complement strand
GATGATAGGAACAATTTAGCTGGAGAAATCCAAGCCGTAACTTATTAACACACTTTTAAGTAATGGTCCTTACGAACGTTGGCATGACAAGTAGTTTAGAGTCAGTGGCGGACCTACCGGGGGGGGGGGGGGGGACCCTCCCGCCTCTTAAAGGTTCGATAACGCTCTAGGAATTACTCATCACATGCTACAGAAGCAAAGAGTAACATCTAAAAAATACCCTCCGGCAATTTCTAAACACAGAAAGCTCTGCTCCTTTCATCCAAAAAGCTTACACTTAATAGCACTTAATAGCACTTTTATGCCCGACGTGGAGGGGGGTTGCCCATCTCACGATCACCAACAATGAGCAGAAAAAAAAAGGTCTTCAAGGCATTTTCGCCCCTCTACTATAAATTCCTGGATCCGCCCCTGTTTAGAGTAGCAGTTTGTAGCAATGAACACCAAAAACGTATGGGTACAACGTACTACGTCAAAAATTATGATACGTACGTGTGAAAAATGTCGATTAGTCCAAACACGTGTAAATTCGCAAACAGTAGTGTTTAAGCGTCACTGAAGTGAGGAAGGTGTTTTTTTTCCGCACAAGCCAAGGCTGACTGGGCTTGAAACCGTGTTTTTTTGACGGGGAAAAAATGGTGCAGAACAGGTTACGCCCTTGTTGACCTCACAGGATATTTTATGCAATAATTTTGTTGTCCGCGATCTCGTTCCTCGGACTTTAAGGGGTTACACTCTGCCGTGGACCATCCTGCGGTAGGTAGGCATTAACAATAAAATGTTGAGGTTCTTAAACAGGCTTCGATTCATTAATGCCGTCATTGTCCGTGGTGCTCAAACACATCTTATATGTATAATTGGTTACATACCATAAAGCCACTTGAAGTAAATTCATGAAGTAAATTGTCCAAACAAGGCTTAATAAATAGTCCCAAATCTCTTTTACACACTAACATCGCCCGTAAGTCCACAGTAAATAGGAGGGCGAAATGTTGGTTCCCTTGAATCCATTGAAAATGGAAAATAATTAGAGAGAATTAACTGGTGATCATTACCAAAGGTAAAAAACATTTTTCACCAACTCCTTTCTTAGGGACAGACAACAACTACAAACTTTTCAGAAAAACAATTAACCATCAAAACCATTCACCCCAAACAATGCACTTCTCTAAGACATAACACTCGTTTCGTTTCTTTATTCGAGTTTAAACGGCCTTAACGACGTACGCTCTAGAGACTTACAGACTTAAACTAAACCAAGAACCAGCTTAGACCAACCTGACTATACAACAGATACGTCGCCACAAAACGTATAATCGCCTGGAGTCCCAAAGTAGCACCACATCTACAATCCCAGAACACCAACTTCTGAAGGTGTGAGCTGGAGACAGCAGCTGGCTCCAACGCAGTCGCCACAACTTCACCAGCAACTCAGCTCTCAAACCGGCCAGTCGGTTTACAAAACCCTACAACCGCACGAATGGATTGCCGCGTAGTTACAGTATAGGGGGGCCTGCCCAACACCGCGCGCAATGACACCACGTCATCCCAGGAGCTGCCGCTGGCACCCTGCCCAGCGCGGGCACGAGAACAAGCAGTGGCTGACTGTCTCATCCTCTGTGCCACAGCTACAAGCCGGAGACCTGCACCACCCCATCTTAAACTGGTGCTCTCGCAACTGCACATGCCCGGTCCTCAGCCATGAAAGAATCCTTGCATCCCTCCAAGACAGACGAGCAAGAAGCACCGGTGCCGTGACCGTGGGATGGATATCCGCAAGGACTCTACCTGTAATGCCAGTTGCCCACCTTGTCTGCCAATCCTCACGCGACAGAGAAGTCGGAACTGGGCAGAGATCCCTAGGTGCCAACAGGTTTGCAACTCCGCTAACCTCAACCCACGACTCACTTCCTCTCTTGGCCAGAGAGTTTGCCACTTCATTTCCAAACACACCCACATGCACTGGTGTCCACAAAATAGATACAATAGTTCCGTTATGGCGGTCCCCAAAAGTTTCCACCAGATTTCTATTGCGAGTGGGTGGACCACCTCCAACGACTGAAACTCTTCCCTTAGGAAAGCAACACTTATAGCCTCCGAATCCGTCAGCACCGGAAAAGTGGAACACCCAATATCCAGACAGAGGTCCAGTGCTACCGAAATGGCCACTAGTTCTCCAACAAAACTCGCCGGAAGACCCGAAAGATGGTAGCTACGCTCTATCTGCAGCTCAGGAATGCACACCCCACTCCACCTTCCCACCGATTAGCACTGAAAGATGCATTGCAATATACCCTGACAGCGTCCGGCAACCCCACACTGACAAGCACAGCTAGGGCTTCCCCACACCATTCCCAGGGGCATCGTGGATGAACAATAACTGAAGACTGGAACCTTCTCATCCTGGTGTCCAGGAGTAGGGTTGTACCTAAGCCCAGCGAGCCCAGAAACTCACGTGCCCTAGGACCCAGTGACATGTAATCTAAAATCATCCATGCCACGGGATCGGAGGACCCCTGGCAACAGCACACAAACAAATATTTGCCAATAACTCCCTGGCCCTCACCTCTGTCGGCATTTCTCTCGTCTCTACCAACAGCACCAGAACAGGAGTCGATGGCAGACAGCCGGCAACAGTACGCAGGCACACATTAAGGGCGACTTGAATACCCTGGGTCGCCTGCCTGCACCCTGTCAAAATGGGGAGATGGGAGTTTGCACAAGGTCTAACATAATTCTTGTAAAAGGCTGCAACTACCGACCGAAGTGCCACAAGCCTATTATTGGAACGTGACTTGAGAACTTGGGACCGTGAGGCAATGTTTTCCCTAACTGACGCAGTCTCTTCAGTCCAAGTAAGACATGGATCCAACCTGAAACCACGATACCTCACACTCAATGAAGAATGCACACGTATCCCATCTACCATCATAGAGCCGGCGACATAGGGACCTTTAGAAAATATCATCAGCTCTGCTTTTGCTGCTGAGAGGGCGAGGCCCCTCTCAGCAAGAAGCAGGGATCCCCTAGCGACTGCGCCTTCCAAAGTGGAGAGTGCCAACTCCTCTAGCTCTGACCCAACCACCCACACCGCTACATCTCAGCATAAGCCACCACATTAGCCAGGACGCTCACCTCAGAGAGCACCGAATTAATGGCCACAGGAAAAAGCACAACAAAGCGCTACAACAAAGTGCAAACAAAACATTGTTCATAAACCAAAACACTAGTGGCAACGCTTCACTAATTTAAAAAACAAAAACTAACTCTTTTGATGCGTAAGGTAAGGTTTAACTGATCAGAAGATCTGAGCGGTGAGAGAGCTCAGCCTGGTTGCTGGAGGCTTGCGGATCTGGTCGAACCCCTGGAACGGGGATCTTGGCCAAGTCCCTGCCAGGATCGCCGGACAGGGTAGCGTGAGAGGTTACCATGCACCTTCAGAGGCTATGGGAACTATTCTGGCCATTCTGGCCAATCTTTCGGCCCCTACGATGACCGGAGGTTTCCCGGATCGAATTCCCCGGTTGGCACCTCCCTTTACCTGGTATTTATTCTTATTTACAATTCTGGTAATGTTTAAAATTCGGTTAAGCCACACGAGCATATTGCAAAATTGCTTCGGCTGACTTAAGGCTCAAAAGAAATTAACTTAAAAAAAAAAACTGCAAAGGAACACAAATAAACTGTCTTGTAATGTAATCCGCAAGTCTCAGATACTGCAGTGTTGTTATACTGTTTAGTCCACGTGAAACCTTACTGCTGTATTCAAATGTTTTAACCATTCGTACTTTTGCACACGCTAGACCAGCTAATGATTGGCTAAATGACATCGCTGGAAAATGTTTAAGAACTAATCGTCTTAGTGTGCTTAGCGCAGCTCTACAGGTAATTTAGGGTTCGTGCGAGTCCTTGAAGACCTGGATATGTCCTGGAAAGTAATAATGAAATTCTATGCCAGGAAAAGTGGTTGAAAATCCTGAAAAATGATATATGTATCATCAGTAGGGTGACAAATGGAAAGTAGACAACGTGACTGAAGAACATTGAAAAAATTTAGCCAAGAAAGTAGTCGAGTGTGTAGCCTAACATTATTCTACGTTTGTTTGTGCATGAAAAGTTTGAAAATTGGGCTCTGGCTTTAATTGTATTTATGTGTATAATAGTTTGATACAGCGGTAAGGTTTCACGTGGACTAAACAGTACAGCAACACTACAGTGTCTGAAACCTTACAGGAAATTTTATTTGTGTTCCTTTGCTGTTTTGACTTCAGATCAGTTAAACCTTACCTTAAGAATCAAATGACTTCGTTTTTGTTTTCTAATTCGTGATATTTTGGCGTACCATGCAGTTTAGATTAGCCTTGTGTTAATGTTTTGTATGTTTATCAATGACGGTTTCCACAAACCGATATGGAAACAAAGACTTTTAACTTCAGTCTACGTCTTGTTGCTGGCGTTTGCTGATTGTCATTGTTGCACAATAACACTGTTTAAAACAATGTAAAACAATAAGTCTGGTCGTTTAGAGCTCCCTAACCCTGTAGGTGGGCGTACAGCCTTGGGCTATGGCCCCAATAAAAGCAGATATATACTCCCTAACCCCTGAACCACTTGACCAATTAGAAGAGGTCTTATGGAAAGGGCACATTTACAGAGAAATACCTGTAAATTGAGCTAAAAACCAACTTTATAGGGCAAATAGCTTGATCTGTAGAGAGTGTAGTAGAAACGTGTCATGGTCAACTAGTACAAAAAGCCAAAAATGAAAATCACGAATCAACTTAAGTCCAGATCTCCGATGTGACAAATCGGAAATTAATAAAAAGTTGGTACACACCAAGTCCAACCAATCTTGTATCCTAAATTTGAGAGGAAAGACAGCAGAGAAATAAAGCATAGACATTTCGGCTTTTAACATGGGAGGTTGGGGTCAATAATCACACTTAATATAAAAAAGTTGTAAACAAAATTTAACCCATGTGCCGTCTACAACACGTAGGCCACTTAAAGATGCGGTATCCATCAGTCAGTTTTGTCTACCGGTTCCCGAATTGAACTATTTGGTAAAATAAAATTTTGCTGACGTTAAATCAACTGGCCGGGAGCCAGGAAATCAGAATTCTCTGCCAGACGATCCTGTGACATGCGGTGGAAAAAAGACGGGAATTACAACATGGATACTACTTCGTCTGCATTTATAATCACCTGCTTTTACTTGAGGTCGAACTTTGGTGGTAAGGAAACCATGCCCTTTCCTTCCTCCCTTGCCTATAGAGTAGCGTCAAGTGACGTCATATTGCCTACGAGATAGGGCATAGCTACAACGGGCACTAGATTAAAATGTAAGGGAAAACAACGGCACTTCTAGTCAAGAGAGTGCTTTGAGAGGGGATTTCTTAGACTTAAAAAAAAACGTTGTTTTCTCCAACAACAAAAATCGTGCGTTATAGGCTTAAGAAATCCAGTCTAATAGCATTGGCTTCAGTAAGACGATCTTATTTTCCCCTCCAGTGCCCCTTGCAGCTAACCCAGTTGCTGGCTCCACCATAGACAATACACACAACTCATACACAATAATGCTACATTATGTCACTGCTCTATACTCCCTTGCTTTTATTGAGCATGAGGTTGACGTTGGGTTTTTTAACTCTTACGAAGTCATACGTTTTTTGCTTAATTTTAGTATAGGCTGGAAACGTCTCTTGTGTCAATTCTGGACTTGCTGTATAATTTGCAACCAACTTTTGTTAGCATTATCTGATCGGGTCAAACCAGGAGATCGCAACTGCACTAGAAAGAATGCATTCCAAACCTACGCTTTCTGGACTCCTTCCGGCCCTTGGCGGGCGCCTTGTAAACCAACATGGCGCCAGCTAACTTCCTGTTCTCGTCTGAATGGGATCGCGATAGGCCAATCCTACATACTATTTATTTATTTATTTATTTTATTTATGAAATTATTGTATTGTAACGCCCTACAAAAAGCAGAATAGTAATTTGAGATTAAAACAATAATGTTAAAAACAGAAGAAACATGGCGGCACCAATGGTGCACACCGTTTTCGTCTCTGCTCTCGCCTGAATGAGATTGGTGAAACACACTTCCCATAATTCATCATTCCTGTCGTAATTACTCCCGTGATGTGCGACGAAAGCAACGCAAATTTAGAGGAAGGTTGCTACAAATGTGAAAACGCTACACATCTTTGCAGATGCAGACATCAATTTCTAAAAGTAAATAGCTATTGGAATATTTGTTCAAACGTTTGCCTCTAAAGGGAAGCACTTAGGAAACTGTTTCACAGTTCAATTGAAGCCATGCGGGTGTTATCTCACTCTTCGGACTAAGGTTCTCAATGGCGGCAGTCGAATTGTTTGTCCACCATATATCATCCTATAGATGTAATGCCGGCTGCCATCCCATATTGTTCCAACTTGTCTCTGGGTGCCGCTAAAAATTATCAGCCTTTCCTGAACACAGGAGCATGATTTGCGTAATACATCTCCACGGTAATTCACGACCAGCGCCACTGCGGCAAGGACAAAAGCTATGGCGTTGGATTTATTTGAAGTTCAGATTTGATTACGAGACAGACGAACTATTCGAAGACACCACTATGACAGTACGTACACATGGTAACTACAACGTCAAACAAACGTTTTGGCGACGTGAAGGTGGAAACGTCGTTTTCCATCACTTCGTATAGGTTGATCTGGCTGGATCAGCAAATTAACAGTGGTCGCCATCTTGCATGCGTGTTCGATTCGTGTTCAACGAAATGATGTCACACTTTTCTTTGTTCATCATGGGATGAAAGCTGTGTATATAGCTGTAGAAGTAGCTATTGGCGAAGCTCTCAGTGCGCGTTGAGAGCATCTTACAGCATTTCTTCCTGGACACAACTGATCCATTTATGCGCGTTGTCTAGGGACAAGGGCAATGAACATTAGTGACGATTAATATCTATCAAAGTAAACCCAACCTAATCCTCAGTTTAAACTTAAATACACGTTCGTCGTCTTATATGATCGCAAGGATTTATCTTTGAGCCATTAATCCCAAAAATGAGCCTGTTTTGAAATGTAAATCGAAAATTATCTAATCTGTCAGTGTGATCCCTTTCATAACGGAAGCTTATTTTTTTTTTGTTCATCACTCTATATCGATTAAAACTTTCATTTTCTTTGGATTACCAAGCTGAAAGCCCAATTTCGAGCAGACAAAACTTTTCAGATCTCACAATTTTGTTATCAAGCCGTTAACAAGGCTTAACGCCGATTATTACAAATGTAATAATGAAGTATCTTGTTGTTGTTCTTCTTCTTGGGACATTGTCAAGCCTAGCGCCCATTCTATTGAACGGACTGCTTGCATTCTTGTTTAGGTTGCGGTCCTTATGTATTTTTCGGGGGACAAAAAAGAAACAACGGGAACTAAGTTACAACCAAAAACGAACATGGGGTCTCGTTCATGGTCGCGACCCCATGCAGTCAACCTTGGAACGACTGATCGTATCTATTTTCTTGGACAACTCACGTTAAAAACACGCAATACAGGTTTTAACCTAATAGATAGTTGCGGAAAAAATCCACTCGGGTAACAATAAGTCGGGTATGCGGCACCTCCGCTTGCAACAGCGTTCCACGAGCGTGAAGCGGCGAAGCAGATGGCTACTGCTAGCCAAGGCCGACTGAGGCAGAAATAGCGTATTTCGCATCCCGACTCAACGCTAGTTCAGGCACGTATGGAAATCTGATGCCTCATAGTGCAGATCTGGTACAATAAAATTCTAGCGATGTTGAATTAACTGGCCTGTATTTGAGAAACGAAACCGACAGCTTCTCTCCCAGATGACCTTGTAATGAAAGATGAAATATGAAGCAATAGTTACAATACGGACACTCCCAATTATATATTTATTCACTCCTGCCAGGTCTTATCCTCCCCCAGATTTTTTGTGTATCCCAGGAAAATAAGTCACATCAGCAGCATATACCTGTGTTTGACTAGATGCTACAGGACCATGACTGGAAATCAAACATTCAGTTTAATAGCAACACCTTCAAGTTCAATGTACAGTTTATCCACTTGAATCAGCTGCTAGTGAAATGAGTAATAAACATTTTATTTGATCGTTATCAATAAATTGGCGTATATTTCCATGAAGTAATCCTTGTTCATTCACTGTTAGCCGTTGACAGTTGTTTACGAGTCTCATCAGCAACGACACAACCTTTAGCCATCCTACAACGCCATATTCCATGCGACCAGGTTTGGTTTGGTTGGTATCAATGGTATGCCACGAACATATGGAAATTGTAGTCCAATATGAAGGTTAGCATGACTCCGACTCCTGTTTTTTGGCGCACGCCATGAAAAAATTAACTAACTTCTTTTACACGGGGCATTGTTACTACACCGAAGAAAAGTTAAGCTTTTTTTTTGGAAAAAATTCGAGAAAATAAATTGGGTCTATTTTTTTAATGTAAAAAAAAAAAAAATTTCAGTTGCGCGGTTTGCGTGACCATCCTGTACAAGGCGAAGGACAAATGAAAGGGTGGATGCCTGCAGGAAACCAATCTTCAGGCGATAGTGAGTTCATTTGCAGCGGCTCAGATTTAACCGACATGTCCCTTGAAGGGAGAAGCACATTTTGTCGTCTCTTGTAAACGTGATTTCGTTTCTAAACTACAATCTGCGCTTGCGCAGGATTGTATTCAACGGCTACAGTAGTTACTCACCCTAAGAATGAACCCCGTGATTGCTATTATCTTCTGTTGGAGTCAGGAAGGCACTGTAAGAAGTTAGTTCTATCTCAGTCAGGCTTTAATGCATTGGTTCTGCAGCTGTGGTAACTCCCTCAGTTATATGACGACATAAGGTAACTGCATTATTACCGGACACGCAGATTTTATTATTTTTGCTTTAAAAGCTATGGTATTTCTGGGTTATAGCTGCAAGGGCTCGGGCATGTCTGCAAGGTGCGCAACACACAAACAACAGCATATCTCAGAACCAGAGTTTGGGGAGATGACTATTTTTGCTTTTAAAGCTGTGGTATTTTTGGCTAATAACCACAAAAGCTCTGGAATGCTGGCATGGTGCTGCTTGGGAATGCAACTAGGGGTTCAGAACATTTATCGATACTTAAACTACGCTCGAGTTGCATTTGAAACGAGAATTACCCGTCTTCTAAGTGCTTTTGTTTCCCCATGGAGCTGGTAGTGTGATAGTATATAAGTCCGTGGTTTTCCCAACGATCCATCACAAACTTGCCGAAAACAGCCTGACTAAAAGCTGACGATTGATGTTGGACGAACATTACCAGCCATGGCGCGTCAGCCAAAGTAAAACGTGATTTATTTTAATGAAAACAGTGTTGGCCTAACGCACTTGGGCGGAATGCTAATGATGTCTGATGGTTCTGTCACCATGGTAACCAAAGATTAATCGCGCATGGTTGGGAAGTAAAATCATGAGTCGCTTGACTATTAAGTTCGTCGTATATGTTTGGAAATTGGTTTAGACCTTCTAAGTGCAGTTCTGTCATACTTGTGATATGTAGCAGAGATCAGCATACCAGACAATTCGAGCGTAAAAACAACACGCAGGGACAAAGCTAACAGGTTAATCTGATGAATTCGCGTGGGCTCGTTTTATCAGTGGTAAGGAGGCGAGTTTGAAGAAGGGAGTAAGTGCAGCGAAACGAACGCAAAACTAGCATTAGTGAGCCAGTGGAGCAAAATTGGTACCATTTGGGTTCACTAGGCATGGCCAGAGCCATTAAGAGGGGTGCGCTGTTGAGTGAGTGAGTGAGCAAAGCGAACGCAAATCAGCATTGGCCAGCCATAAGAATAAGACTGGCGTCGTTTGGGTTCACTGAGCATAACAAGAGCCATTAAGGCTTATACTTAGAATGGAGAATCACCTAACCCCTTGTACATGAACAAGCATACAAGCAGACACAGACAAGAAAGCAGCGCTGGTGTATCCACGATCACGCGTAAAAAGGGATGAGAATGACCAACCGACTTGACGTATTTACAATACGTATCCCTCTATTGAATACCCAGTTTCGTAGTAGCTGGAGGGCACAAAGATCCGTCCTGCCGCGCGGCTCACGCGAAAAAGTTGAGCCTACGCCAACTCCAGCGCGCTGCCCATTCGCAATGGATTACGGGTAAGCGATAGGGGAGAAACCAGTTATCTTATCTACGTTTGCGTCTACGTGCGTCAAGTTACGTGTGTACATGTACGAGGGGTTTAACACGCCTTCACCTCACGTGTTACGGCTTCTTACCCTTTGTTCATGAACATGTGTAACTTGACACACATACATGCGGACGCAGAAAAGAAACTGGTTTCTCTCCTATCGCTTACCCATAATCCATTGCGAATTGGTAGCGCGATGAAGATGGCGTAGGCTCAACTTTCCCGCGTGAGCCGCGCGGCAGGACGGTTTTATGCCATCCAGCTACTACTACGAGACTGGCTATTCAATAGACGGATTTGTAAATAGGTTAAGTTGGTTGTTTATTCTCTCCCCTTTTACGCGCGATCGTGGACACACCAGCACTCTTTTCTTTTCTGTCTCTGCCTGGTACGCGCGTCAAGAAACGCGTGTACATGGACATAGGGTTGTGTAGTTGGAGGTGGTGGGGGGAAATATACGGAAATGGGACGAGGCGAAAATGAAAAAAAAAATAGAAGGGAGGAAGGATGCGCTAAGTGAATGAGCAAAGCAACGGAAATCTGCGTTGGTGAGCCATAAGTGAGATTGGCGTCATTTGGGTTTACTAAGTATAGCCAGGGCCTTTAAGGGTTATTGAATGACTTAATATATGTGTTACGGTTTCTTATGATCGAATCTGTCCAGCGTAAGTTTACGAAATTGCTCCCAGGCCTTTATCACAAATCATACAATGAGCGTCTTAACCATCTAAATCTAACAACACTTGAAAATCGCAGGTTGATCGCCGACCTCTCACTCACATACGGGCTTTTAAATAACTTGTTTGATGTTGATGCCCGGCAGTTTTTTGTTATTCGTGGTTGTGAGAGGGCTAGAGGCCATCCACTGAAGCTGGTGGTCGATCGCTCTCGAACTGACGCACATAATTTTTTTTTTGTTATCGTATTGTGGATCCTTGGAACCATTTGCCATGGGAAGTTGTCATGGCACCTTCTCTGACCAGCTTTAGGAGATTAGTCACTAGGGTCCACGTCTCAGGGTTTAGCCGAGCTTGACCCTCGATGTGCGCTTCAGCTCTGCTTGTTCATTTGTTTTAAACCATCAAGTTTTACTTATGCTGTGTGTTAATCCGGTTACAACTTCACAACATATGTTTTTACTTCACTTTATTTTTTTTATCTTTATTAAGATTGACAATTGGCTTTGGCCAAGCTTTTACCTACGATTATTTTATTTGTATTATTATTATTATTATTATTATTTTGAAACGTTGACAATTACACCCGGCTTTCCCCCCACTTGTCCCACACGTTTGGCGATGCCATCGGGGACCACTGTGTTCCTGGTAGGTCTAACCTTGGTGGTAAGGCATTCGTGGCCTTAACCCAATACCATCAACCCTTCCTCTGCAGCCGAGCCATCGTCTTCGTTTCAAACTTTTAAATTCTTTAACTTTTATAATTTATAATTTTTTAGTTTTAACATCGGATGGCAGTCAGTGGCCACCAGGTCCTTGCCATTCCGGTTGCATTTGCAACAAACTTATATTATTATTATGTAGCCCATATACACTGGAGCAAGCCGGTGTGTTAGCCAGTGTGTGCAAACATGTGATTGAAGCAACATAATTTGGCCAAGCATGGCTGTACATGAGAGACTAAACCGTACCAATGTTGCAAACGGTGCACCCAACACCACCCGCGCGTTGCACGGGCTTCAGCTAGTATAAATATAAAATAATTGACAGATAAATACAGATGCCGACCTATTTCTGTTTGGCTTACGTAACCAACTTTGTCGTAGATAGTTTCGCCGAGATCTCGTTACTTCAAATGATGAAAACTTGGTGATTGCTGTAACATTTTGAGTTTTGTCATAATTGATCCTGCTCCGTGCCATTAAACAATTCAGCAAGCACCTGCATGACGCACAGTTGTCATTCAATCACATTAAGCACTTTCCTAAACCATGAGAATTTAGGGAGATTTGGCTCCGATTTGCAACTAACAGGCGAGGCAAATTCCATCTCCCGTCAGTATGCAAGCCGAACGTGACGTCTTTCTTTCTCTTTGTCGCATTATCCCCAACTATTGCTTGCACCTGTCTTCGTCGGGACAAATACTCTACCAGGTGGAAAAGCATTTGAAAACAAGAAATACTGAATGGTATACCATGAAAATCAGTTCACAGTAAATCCTTCAATTAAGTTATCAAGGAGCTCCTATCAGTTCCTGTTGCTACAATTTCTGTACTAATTTTCGAGGTTCCTTTCAAGTGTTAATAAGCAATTGCCAATCGCTACTTTAACCATTGATCAATTGAGCCAAAAGCTTGCCTGCCCTTACTTTTCGTGGTATTTTTCTTTTAAACCAAGTCCAAGTTTCATATCGACCTTCACACATCGGATACTGGTTCTTTTAGAATGGTTAAAGGACTGATTGCAGAGATTTAAAACAAGAACATCTGCTTAGTGTCTATCATCTCGATTATTTTGCTTTAATTTGGTGAATGTCATGGAAAGAAAAAACACACAAATGATTTGAAAACACATATGAAAGAAAATAAAAAAAATTCAAAACAATTCCTCTGTCAAATTTGAAGCGTGTATTGACCATTAAAAACATTTACAACTATTGGTCATTAGTAAAGTCAACCAGCCCTGGAGAAATGTAAGAATTGCTGGCCTTGATTCAACAGCAACAGTGAAAGACAAGCAGAAACTTAAAGGTGCCTACTCACCTGACAGGCTGCAGCATTTAGCCCCAAATACAATTATTTAGTTCTATGTAGCACTTGAATTCAACAAGTGAAAAAATGCGCAAAGAAATTTCTTTTTACACAACAACTAAGCCACGTACCTTCTTAATTATTCAGTGTAAAGTTCGTGCGTCCACATGCACCAGGGAGCAAGCGATCAAGATACACGATATCGCTGTCACTAGATGGTGCCCATCTAGGGGTTCAAAATATGCGTATCAAAACGGCTGATAGCTGGAAAATAGCAACCATGATGTCGTTAGGCTTAATTTTACCGAATGCTCCCTAGTGCACATGGACGCACGAACTTTTCACTCAGTAATTAAGGAGGCACGTGGCTTGTTTGTTCCTTCGATTGTTGAAAGTAAGGGTTAGACAGAACTAGATAGCGTTAAATGGCTATAGATGCTGCAGCTTGTAATTTGGTGGCAATCCCTCTTTAAGCATTCAATTTGTGATAAATAGCTACACGATTCAGCTTATAGAATATGGACGCAATTACAGTAGGCACTCGATACCGACATAATACATTTTTTAAACGTGGTGGACATCTTCATGGCACAAAATGAGGTAAATAATTTCTTCTTCGTGCGTAATATCGTTTACGACCTGCCTTTTGATTCATCGCTCTCAACGGGTTGGTTTCGCACGACCGAAACATCGGGACAAACCCAAGCGCCCTTCTGAATGTCTAAATCATCTTTATTAAGGTTTATCAGGATTAAACACGCGTACGGCATTTTTTATAACTTACTTAAATGCAGACAATCTTTTTTAACGATCTGGAAAGCTCAATAGAATATAGAAGATTGAGTTAGGGATGTTCCATCGGTTAAAATAAACCGGTGGTATCAATGCAGCAGCATTTCGCCTAAAGGCCTCTCCAGACATAAGAAAATTTCGTGCGAAGCTATGCGTGACTACGTGCCTACAAGGTCAACATTGCAGCAACCGTTGGGTTGGTGTTGCGTTAGAGACGAATATTGAAGTCTTTTTTACACCATACTACGTCGGCGTGCAGCTGCGAGCAGCCAGTCTGGTTAGGGCTTCAGAGAGCAATGCGCAGAGATTCGCAAACGGTCCTATGGAGATGAACGCGAGTCATATCATTTCTGGAATATCATGAAAGCGATATAATGAATGGGAAAGACAGTTGCAAATCCCAACGCAAACCCCCTTTATTCCCATGCCTAAACTAATTTGATGTAGGTATTAATAATAATAATAATGATAATTCTATTAATTACGCTACCTCCTTCGAAAGTCACGTCACCCTTCAGTCTTTTACGAACGGACTCAGTGCTTCAGCATATGCATGAGCGTTTGTTCATCATCATGCTTGCGTTGTCAAGTGCGTTAAAAGTACATTTCTCCCAGCGCCATTTTTCTCGATCCTCCCCATCAAGTACGGCCCCAAAGGTCTATTTCCTTACCGTTAGTCAATCCCTAGGTAAAAATCCGTTTTAAAATGTGGCGTCTACGAGATTTCTGTTGAATAATTGTTAACTATATTTACTGCGGGACGCACGTATAGGATCCTTTGCACGCTTACAATAACCATGACGTTTTATCTCCGTGTGTGTATGTATGTGCTAATAATACCATGAGAGCAAAAATCTAAAAGACTGACGGCGCGTTTACCCAAGGACAATTTTCTCGCTTACTAGTTTTTATTTGGTCAATACTAAATCTGCTGGCTGCTTCTCGCCTCTGTCGGAGAATGCGGCTTTCGAGTTGCCTATACGTAGTAACCATGGCAACAACGCGGACGCAAATTTTCTCCTCGTGCCTCGCTACACGACGTACGATGCTTGCAACATGACAGCGTGATTTATGACAACAAGAAAACGATTTTTTACTGCAGTACACGACGACGGACAGATTCCTGAATACCGGCATTCGAAGGTTTGTCTTCGATTCGATAACTACGAAATGGACGCCATGTTGGATTTTGAATTCTCGCTGCGAGTAGCTATTTATTCTGCCGTCGTTTGATCACTGCTAGGAGCTGTTTTTTCAGCGAGAAGAGCAAATTTTGGAAATAGCGTGAAATGACAACAATGTTGTAGCAATGTTTAAAATGACTGTTGCACTTTGTTCTTTATCCGTGTTGTTATTTATAATACATTTAAGTTGTTGTCTATTACCGCATTCATTTAATAGAAACAGGAAATTAATCGTAATAAATAACGGTTGCCTAGCAAATAGCTTTCGGCGAGCGAGAAGGTCTCGTTGCGTAAACGAGCCCTAATGTGGTAAAAATTAAAATGAATTATGCCAATTGATAAGACACTAGCCTAGAAAATTATAAAATGTGATTTTAAAATACGAGAATCATTCCGGATTGTGACGACACAATTAATGCGTTCATGCTGGTTCGCATATTAGGCACAATGCCAACTGAAACAGTAGCTGCGTTCTTCGCTGCGAGGAACGCAGCTCCTATCTCAGTTGACCTTGGCGGTGGTATTTGCGCGGATGGTGATCAGAGCGTGGCTGTTATAAGGCAGGCCGGATGTACCTTTAACTTAGTAGGGACGTTCTGTGTGTGATTGAGTCGAGCAAAGTCGTGTTGTATATTGTAAGCCAAGGGCTGAAGAAAAAGTACTGTCACTACATGTTACGCCACAGTACTGTCACACTACGCAACAGTTGCTAACGCAAAAACGAAACTAGCGCAACTGGGGGCCAATAAAACCAAACTGAACCCAAGACAGCTTGCGATGTCGAACCAAGAACAACCATTCAAGTAGGGTAAAGGGGAGAGGGAGGGGGAAGAGAGGGGAGGAAGGGAGAAGGACAGTATTTAATTCAGCTTCTCATACAAATTCATCTACCTGTAACAAAGGGGGAAATTGAAGCAGAGGGACCGGTAGGTGGCCGTGGAGAGAGCAGGGAGGGGAGGAATAGGATGGTTGGAAAAGGGGAATATTGCAGGATGATAAATCACCCGCCTCGGTGAATATCCATTGTCCAGGCAACACCGAGCAAACACTGGGAAACAACCACGGGCGAAACAAAACTATGAATTGACAATAACTGGTAGCCTTTTTAACCCGAGAACGTCCCACGGAACGCGCATCATCGTGTCGATGCTCATTCAGGTGTCCGCAATAAACTACAAGCAAGAGTTTATAAACGCGTACCAAGAGTGTCCAGGCTCTGGCTATCGCTTCGTATTCCCTTCCTTATCACTAGATCATCTGAGAGAAAAGCTGTGGCTTTCGTTTTCTGGCTCCAGGCCAGTTGTTTCAACATCGCCAGAATTTTACTCACGGACGACGCCAAGGGGAGGGCGGGGGGGGGGGCCCCTTCCCCCCTAGAAGTTTAGCTCCCCCCCTTGCGCCCCCCACCCCAACATCAGATCAAAATCAAATGTATAAACGAAGAAAATCCTCGGTTACTTAAGAAAACTATGTTAGTTTCTTTCACAACGACAGGAAGTACTTGAGGTTGCATTAATTGAGCCTGGTTGTTATTGTGCGAGTTGTAAAATCATCATTTTTTTTTAGCTGGATTGAAAACTATTCCAAAAAAACTGGTGTAGAAAACAGTTAAGAACGTTGGGTGTGAGAAAGAATTGCAAGATTGTTATTTTTACCTTTATTATTATTATTTTTTTTGGGGAGGGGGGGGGGGGACCGCAAAAGTGAAATTTTTCGGTTCACTCCCCTGGCTAAGATTGCTGCCCCACTGTCGCCTCCCCAGTAAAATGATTCTAGCGTCGTCCCTGATTTTACTTTACCTAGGAAACACTAAAAGGTTTTAGTTTTAAGGCAAGCACGCCAACTGTCATTGAGCCAGGAGACGCGACATGCGGTTACTACTCCTGTTGGCTTTGGCTTGAAGAATCTAGCTTCTTCCCGGCCTCAAGATCGTTCAACTCTGTTGCACGCGGACTTGCCGCATGCCTGGACTAATTGTAGCAATAGTGCTACTTTTCGCACCTATTCATTAAAGCCCTAACTAGACAGAATAAAATTTTGTGTGAAGCGATGCTACGTGATTACAAGGTTAAAATTGCTGCATTCCAGTAGTGATTGTGGCGTTTATTGACCGATTTTGACGTTTTTGGTAAACCATCCTGCGACACCATGCAGCTGCGAGCAGCCATTCTGGTTAGAGCTTTACGGCTAAACCAGACTAGCTGCTCGTGGCTGCATCACGACGTGAGATGGGGTGTAAGAAAGACGTTAAAATCGATCGACAAACGCAATACCAACCATATGATTGAAGCAATTTTGACCTTGCAGGCACGTAGTAACGCGTCACTTTGCGCGAAAATGTCTTCTGTCTGGTTAGGGCATTAGATTTTAAACTTATACAACGTGATTTTAATGTTTGGTATCCAAGAAAATAGTTAAAACTAATAGTTCCACAACTGGCCGCATGGAGTCACGACAAAAACCGAGAGATGGAACATACGGTAATATCATCATGGGCTCTGCGACTATCCATACGGGTTCTCATTTCTGTTGAGCCACCTACAAGATACCATTATTTTCAGCACAACGCAGAAGTTTGTTTACGTACTTGCTATTAAGAAGTACGTAATACCATTAATTACGTCAAGGTTTATAAGAACAGTTATTGTTGTTGTAGCTGTTTGTTTTTATCTAATACAGTCTTCCGAGTTGAAAAAAAAAAACCGCCTCGGGCGAATTTTCACCACCTTGGACAGCGTTCGATAAAAATTGTCCTCTAAATCGCTTACAGCGGCCCATTGTTGTAACAGTGTCAGGGCATTTCCTTTGCGCGCTTACAATAAGCATGACGTTTTGTCTCCGTGTGTGCATGTATACTAATTTGCTAATAATTACAATGAGATCAAAAATCTAAAAGACTAATGCGGTAAAAATTAAAATTACTTATTCCAATTGATCGCCGTAGCAAAATTATAAGACACTAGCCTAGAAAATTATAAATTGTGATTTTAAAGTACGAGAATCATTCCGGTTTGTGACGACACAATTAATACGTTCATGCTGGTTCGCCTATTAGGCACAATGCCAACTGAAACAGTAGCTGCGGTCTTCGCTGCGAGGGACGCAGCTACTATCTCAGTGGACCTTGGCGGTGGTATTTGCGCGGATGGTGATATGCACGTGGCTGTTTGTAAGGCAGGCCGGATGTACCTTTAACTTGGTAGGGACGTTCTGCGTGTGATTAAGTCGAGCAAAATCTTGTTGTATATTAGCCAAAGGCTGAAGAAAAAGTACTGTCACTACATGTTACCAGGCGTACATAATCGAAAACACTACGCAACAGTAGCAGCACAAAAACGAAACTAGCGCAACTGGGGCCAATAAAACCAAACTGAACCAAAGCATAAGCTGCCACGAAGCGATGTCCAGCCAAGAACAACCATTCAAGTAGAGGGAAGGGGAGAGGGCGGGGGAAGAGAGGGGAGGAAGGGAGAGGGACAGTATTTAATTCAGCTTCTCATACAAATTCATCTACCTGTAACAAAGGTGGAAAGTGAAGCAGAGGGACCGGTAGGTGAACGTGGAGAGAGCAGGGAGGGGAGGAATAGGATGGTTGGAAAAGGGGAATATTGCAGGATGATAAATCACCCGCCTCGGTGAATATCCATTGTCCAGGCAACACCGAGTAAACACTGGGAAACAACCACGGGCGAAACAAAACTATGAATTGACAATAACTGGTAGCCTTTTTAACCCGAGAACGTCCCACGGAACGCGCATCATCGTGTCGATGCTCATTCAGGTGTCCGCAATAAACTACAAGCAAGAGTTTATAAACGCGTACCAAGAGTGTCCAGGCTCTGGCTATCGCTTCGTATTCCCTTCCTTATCACTAGATCATCTGAGAGAAAAGCTGTGGCTTTCGTTTTCTGGCTCCAGGCCAGTTGTTTCAACATCGCCAGAATTTTACTCACGGACGACGCCAAGGGGAGGGCAAGCGCTTGCCTCCCTAAAATTTTAGCTGCCCCCCCCTTGCGCCCACCCCCAACATCAGATCAAAATCAAATGTATAAACGAAGAAAATCCTGGTTACTTAAGAAAACTATGTTAGTTTCTGTCACAACGACCGGAAGTACTTGAGGTCACATCAATTGAGCCTAGTTGTTACTGTGCGAGTAACTTGTAAAATCATCATTTTTTCAGCTGAATTGAAAACTATTCCAAAAAAACTGGTGTAGAAAACAGTTAAGAACGTTGGATGTGAGAAAGAATTGCAAGATTGTTATTTTTATCTTTATTCTTATTTTTTTTGGGGGGGCGGGGGGGACCGCAAAAGTGATATTTTTCGGTTCGCCCCCTTGGCTAAGATTGCTGCCCCACTGTCCCCTCCCCAGTAAAGTGATTCTAGCGTCGTTCCTGATTTTACTTTACCTAGGAAACACTAAAAAGTTTTAGTTTTAAGGCAAGCACGCCAACTGTCATTGAGCCAGGGGACGCGACATGCGGTTACTACTACTATGGGCCTTGGCTTGAAGAACCTAGCTTCTTCCCGGTCTCAAGATCGTTCAACTCTGTTGCACGCGGACTTGCCGCATGCCTGGACTAATTGTAGCAATAGTGCTACTTTTCGCACCTATTCATCAAAGCCTTAAACTAGACAGAATAAATTTTTGTACGAAACGATGCTACGTGCTTACAAGGTTAAAATTGCTGCATTCCAATAGTGATTGTGGCGTTTATTGACCGATTTTGACGTTTTTGGTAAACCATCCTGCGACACCATGCAGCTGCGAGCAGCCATTCTGGTCGGAGCTTTACGGCTAAACCAGACTAGCGCTCGTGGCTGCATCACGACGTGAGATGGGGTGTAATAAAGACGTCAAAATCGATCGACAAACGCAATACCAACCATATGATTGAAGCAATTTTGACCTTGCAGGCACGTAGTAACGCGTCACTTTGCGCGAAAATGTCTTCTGTCTGGTTAGGGCATTAGATTTTAAACTTATACAACGTGGTTTTAATGTTTGATATCCAAGAAAATAGTTAAAACTAATAGTTCCACAACTGGCCGCATGGAGTCACGACAAAAACCGAGAGATGGAACATACGGTAATATCATCATGGGCTCTGCGACTAGCCATACGGGTTCTCATTTCTGTTGAGCCACCTACAAGATACCATTATTTTCAGCACAACGCAGAAGTTTGTTTACGTACTTGCTATTAAGAAGTACGTAATACCATTAATTACGTCAAGGTTTATAAGAACAGTTATTGTTGTTGTAGCTGTTTGTTTTTATCTAATACAGTCTTCCGAGTTGAAAAAAAAAAAACCGCCTCGGGCGAATTTTCACCACCTTGGACAGCGTTCGATAAAAATTGTCCTCTAAATCGCTTACAGCGGCCCATTGTTGTAACAGTGCCAGGGCATTTTTTAAGAAATACGAAATGTTCCTCCAAAGAGTGAAAAAGGTTCCTCCAAAGAGTGAAAAAGGTT
>JAHWFP010050114.1:7558-20755 GCA_023313725.1 Lithobius niger | reverse complement strand
AAGGTTCCTCCAAAGAGTGAAAAAGGTTCCTCCAAAGAGTGAAAAAGCCACGACTCTGTGACCATAGGGCAGACAAGACAAGGAAGAGGGCGGTGGGAATTGAATAAATTTGTGGACTTTAAATAATTTTCAAAAATTTGTATTTTCGTTTAAAATTTGTGTAATATATTAATACCCTGTGTTATGCCCACAAAATGGTACGATTAACGTAAAACTGTATTATTCGTCTTGGAATTCGCAATTCGAAATTTCGGAAAACAACCGGTGATGAACGAATTGCACATTATGTAATAATTTTATTTTTGAAGAAATGATTTTAGGTTTTTTTTTGGACGAAAAAAACGAATTTGAACTTTAAGGAAAGGGCCACAACGGCTGGTGCTCCACTACTCCAACATGTTGAGGTGCTCCGATCGTGAAGGCTGGTGCTCCACTTGGAGCATCAGTTACTATGTTAAAAAATGCCCTAAACAGTGTGGCATAGTTATACACGTGCAGTGGCCAGCACCCTCAAAGCCATTGGCGCTTTTGTCGCGATACGGGGGGATTTTTGTAGGTGCTCTTGGATCGGCCCGTTTCCTCCGGAGTGTTAGGCACTTGTGTTGGCCTCAGTAGTTGACTTTTGTGGTTTTGTTTGAGTAAAATAAATTAGGAAAGGCAGTTTCATCTTGAACTAACTATTCTCTTCTAGATGATTGCAGCGCCAGTTCGAAATCTTTCGGGCGACAAGACGACAGGCAAAACTTGAAACAAAACATGGAGGCGACAATACCTTCGGAAATTAACGAAATACTCATGCGTGGGCAACATCCAAAGCTGGAGAATTTATTCTGTGTTCGATTCAAACTGAATTCCGTTCGCTACAAGAAATGTGAACCGCGGAAGAAGAGTTAGGCTAAGTAGCCGCTCAGCACACTTCTCGGAACACAAAACCATGTGTTATACTTAGCTCCACTCACCTCTACAACAGTTTGATCAGCGAGTTTTGATCTATCTTAAAATTATTTTAATGTTCTAGTCTGACTTATAATAAATAATATAAATATAGCAAATCAGGTTTAACCAGGTTTAATCAGGTTTATATTTCTTAAACGATTATGTTAGTGTTCTTATCATTATCAATTTATTTTAGTAATACTCAATAGTTTCGATCGCCATGACGCTTTGCTCGTCCGCTTGGTGGCGCTGCCATCTCCTAACAGTATCTGGGGAACAGGCTTTGTGTTGCGGTGATGGCACGTAACTCGTCCATCTCGAAGAGTTACGGTCTCGAGTTACGGTTAATCGAAGGTTTCATTAGGATAAGTTTGTTGTGTAGAAGAGTACATAATTACGGTGTAGGGCCTTTATGCTCTAATAAAACAAACAAACAAACACGAGTTATTGCCACATTTTTACAACAATGGGCCGCTGTAAGCGATTTAGAGGACAGTTTTTATCAAATGCAGTCCAAGAAGGTAGAAAATCGTTCGAGCCTTTTTTTCTAACTCAGAGGACTGGGTTAGATAAAAACTGTCCCCTAAGCCGCTTAAACATGCTCATTTCTGCAAAAGTGTGGCAATAAGTGTTTTATTACCATGCTTTAATCGGTTCTGAGATATTTTTCTAACGATGTGATGCCATTTTTCAGTAATAGTTGCAACGATCATGAAGACGACGTGTGCGAATTACACTGAATTGTTGTATAATCCAATGGTGTGCTTGCAGACCTTCACGGTGTTGGCGAAGCATCACGTCACAGTCATTGTTGAAGCATCGTTAGATGATTTCGCTGTCGTCTTTTTCATTGTTTCAAAAGTGTCCACTTTTAACTCGGTTTCGGTTTGGTTCTCAAAATGTTTAAAGAAAAAGAACAACTTTTTAACCCTTTGTTGCATATGTCAGAGTGGGTGCATTTTTTTTTAGTACCATGTGTAACTTAGATCGGCCGTAGGATTCGAACCGGTGTTCGCTTGCTTTGGAAACGAGGACGCTGAATACTGGGCTGTTGCTGCTCGCTTTGCTCGGGGTCCCCTCACAAATCTTGCATTCACGTTGGGACTTAGTTTTTGCCCGTTCAGTTGATGTCCTTTTAACAGGACGATGCACAACAAAGGGTTAACTTAATGGGAATTGATTGTTGTAATAGTGTAAAATCAGTTGGCGCAACAATGTCATGAATAAGTATATACATATACTTATTTTTACATTGTTGTGCCAACAGTTCTTGTACCATTACAACAATCAATTCCCAATAAGTTAAAAGTGGATACTTTTGGTTGCTGTTGTTGTTCGTTTATAGGGAACTATGGGCCTAACTGGGTTATCTGCCCCATGAAACTTTTGGTTGATGCATTCGAAAAAGGAACACAACAATGCTCATAGAAATTGTCCAAAGTTTACTTATTCGGGATATTGTTACAATTCTCCGATAATGTTATTACACAAAAAGGGTGTTTAGCGAGCGTTAACCGCACCCGGTCATCTGCCCGACGCAGCCCTAAGGCGTTATTACGCGAAGACTTTTCAACAATGAAAATGACGAAAGTATGATGATAATTAAGGTTTCCAAGCTTACTTGTAGAATGTTAGCACCGAAACGCAACACAAATTCGCCTACGTCACACAACATATCGTTTCCACGTATTGAGGCTCCTTGTTTCCACCTCATTTCTGATTGGTGGGTAGTCGAGTCGTTTCCAGCGTTTTGCCCCCTGTGCCCCTCATTAACCTACCTCAGCGATCTTGGTTTCTTCACTCACACGGGGTTACTGCCTGATGGGGTACTGGCAGGCACAGGTAATTATCTACGATAAACCCAGATCAGGAGATGATGATGTGAAATCTGCACGACCGCACGCTTGGTATACATGCGATGCGACAGCATGAATTGCCGTTACCCTAGTATCTTAGGTCAATTTTCGAAGACACTATGGCGTCATCTGTCATGTTAACCTGTCATCCGGTTTATAAGAAAACCCAGAATTCAGAAAAACATCGCAGTAAATCTAAATTGGGAATAAAACTAGTTCGTAATAGCTAAATCACCACCATCCACCCATGAATTACCGTAAGGCGACCAACGACTCAATTCTATAATATAGCTACTGCGCATCTTAAAGCTTACGTATTAATAAGAAAAGTGGGTTTTAAATAGGTTTGGTTAAACATTTACCGCGGGCGAATCCACTTGTTTTAGGGGTGGTGTCGCCAGGAGCTGTTACGCATGGTGGTCGTGACGGTGCAGCTGTGATGAAGAGCTACACTACTGTACCGTGGGAGGGCGCTGCGCTTACCGCATGACAACATCCGCCGGAAGGCCCGCCGGAACTTGACCGACATGGCGTTGTACAGAATCGGATTGATGGCACTGGAAAACAGAAAGAAAGAAAAACGAATAGTCAGACTTTTGTAAATAAAAAGGCAGCAGCATATTAACTAAGGTAACAGCATAAATAAAAGATCATTCACCGAATGATAGGTTGCAGTATCTATACCACGAGCCAAAACTGTTTGCCGTGATGTCATCATGAGTCAGCCACTAACGAACGAGAATAGCGGCTCTTTGATCGTCTGAATGGAGTAGCCCAATCACGTGATGCGTGCGTCACGGCAAACAGCCTTGGCGCGTCGTATAGCACCGTCTACCTCTTATTTAGTTTTATGTAGCACTTGATTTCAACAAGCGAAGGAATGCGCAAGGAAATTTCTTTTTACACAGCAAACTAGCCACGTGCCTCCTTAATTGTTGAATGTACAGTTGGTGCGTCCACGGGCACCAGGGAGCAAGCGATCAAGGATAACGCTATCACTCGATGGCGCCCATGTAGCGGTTCAAAGTCTGCGTTTCAAAACGGTCGATATATAGAAAAAAAACGCCCGTGACGTGTTAGGCTTAACTTTACTCCTTGCTTCCTGCTGCATGTGGGCGTACCAACTTTACACTTAATAATTAAGGAGGCACGTGGCCTGTTTGTTGTGTAAAAAGAAATTTATTTGTGTGTTCCTTCGTCTGTTGCAAGCAAGGGCAAGATAGCGGCAAATGGCTGTAGATGCAGCAGCTTGCATTTGGTGGCAACACCCTTTAAACAATTGTCATGACTCATGAGACTGAATAATCTACATCATTAAGGACGTATGATGTGCGTGTTTGTACGTCTACTCCTCTGGAACCAAAGCACCTACAAAAATGGGAGTAGGACCAAACGAAAGATGATTAAATTGCGCTCAGTATAGGCCTATTTTCATCGCTGTAACTTGATATTATAACCCTCAAAAACGCGAAAAATCCTGAAAAAGTAAGGTCAAAGTTTTTTTTTTAAACCCTCTTGGTGTTTGTTCATGACGTCATAGTTTGTTCATGAAAACCTCCTCGAGCGAAGCGAAATGATCTGGAGAAGGATGCACGGAAAAATGACCTAAACGGACGACGTAGTTTGCAACACACCACATATACATCTTAAAATTGGTTTTGTATTAACTGACTTGATGCATGGAAAAATCAAAACCATAGATTTGTTTTTAAAACGGTGTCAAAGATTCGTGTTTCTGAAGCACGGACGTGCGTGGATTGAACGAGCAAAGCGAGCGATTTCCACGTAAACTAAACCTTTTCAATGTATGTTTCGCTTTGCTCTATCAATCTTTCATCTTGCACCTTCGTAAGGGATTACTTCTGGAAGAGAAGACGTACAAACAAACAAATCGTATGTTTGGAATGATTTAGGTGAAATGTAGATATGCTGAGGAATGTGATGAACGAACTGTGAGCAACTTTTGCAATTATTTTGCGTCGAAATAATCAGTACGGAATTAATACAATAATCAGTACAAAGAAATTACAGGAAGCATGTATCGTCTTGAAGCTATTAGTTACGCACTGAAATGATCTGGAAAAGGATGCACGCAAAAAATAACCTAAAAGGACAACCTATTTTGCAACGTGACCCATACAGATATTAAAATTGGGTTTGTATCAACTGAATTGATGCATGGAAACCTGGTTTTAAAAGGGTGGTAAAATTCGTGTTTCTGAAGAACTGTGGTGCGTGGATCGAGCGAGCAGAGCGAGCGATTTCCACGTAAAGTAAACGTTTTCAATGTCTCGCTTTGCTCTCTCTCAATTTTTCATCTCTCACCTTCGTAGGAGATTACTTCTGGAGGACGGAGAAAGACGTACAAATCTGCAAACAAACAAATCTTATGCTTTGAATGATATAGCTGACATGCAGGCGCGTTTAGGAATGTGATGGACGAACTGTGAGCAATAATTACAATTAGTTTGCGTCGAAATAATCAGCACATGATTTTGTGATGCTCTTGAATCAAAGATTATACTGGAAGCATGTCGACGTGCACGTAGCTCAAGGATGGCCAGACTGTTGGAATGATTTATGGTTATCCTTTGTTTATGCAGTGAAGCCTTACGAAAAACGCGTACTGCACTCTGACCATTTGCTTGATCGTTTTAGACGTGGAATATCTGTCAGCAACACAAGAGTTGCAGCATGAAGGCTCCTCGAGCATAGCGAGACGACGCGGAATGAGCGAGCGAAGCGGGCGACTCTGCTAGTTATTATAATTAATGATCAACTAACCAGATCGTTCGCTTTGCTCACTTTATTGGCGTTGATCCATGTTGCATGTAAATTCGTTGATCCCCAGAAGATCAAAAAATCGATGTAGTGACGTATTTCGACGCAAGCTAATTGCAATTCTTGATCGCAGTTCGTTCATCACATTCCTCAGCACGCTTGCATCTCATGTATATCATTCAAAACGTACGATTTGTTTTTGATTGTTGCCATGTTTGTACGCCTACTCATCATAAAGTCTAAAAAGGGTCATGATAATAGTATAATTGGCGGAGCGAAGCTTAGCCTATAACGGACACCAAATTGCAAAATGTTGGTCCGTCCGTTGGGTGCACATTTTTAGTTTGGGTGGAGCCCAAACGAAAGATCGGATTGGAATGAATTTGGTACAACGTTTTATACCCTAATTAGTATTGCTGAGCCACAATTGCCGTAAATCGAACAATTATTACTGTAGAAATTTTAAAAAATTCGAATTTATTTCTAACGCTCACCATTGTAAATTTGGAGTCGTGAATAGTTAAGGAATTCCGACGAAGCATACACTATGCTAATGGTAGTCAAGTGAACTTTAAAAAACACGGCAAATTAAATTTTGGTTGCTTCTTTCTAGCTAATAATCTTTTTCGACGTAACTCAACGAAATAATAACATTTGATGCTTGCATTTAACCACTACAGTAACAAACGCAACCATAAAAACAAAAGGATTCTATTAACAACACACGTTAGTTTCATTTGAAAAAAGAATGCTTAGGAAATTATTCAATGCAACATGGCAACGAAAGTGGTGCCTACACTAGCGTTGGGAATCCCGAATATGATACCGGAAATCGTCGTATCAAGGCCAAGCGGTATTATAAAACGATATTGACATCAGACAAAGCACGAAAGCACGAAACACGAAACAATAATATGCCCGCGTCTCTCAATTCCTGGTTGCCACGGTAACGTGAAGACTCGAAACCAAAACCGTGTTGCATCGCATGAAGGAATAGGCTTAATCTCGAACCACTGTTGTAATCTGCTACTAACTAAAGTAAATCGGAGATAAATATTAGGCCTAAACGTTAAAAATTAGGCCTAAAACCTAAAACTAGGTCTAAAATCTAACACATTTTAAACCTAAATTGTGATGGTTATTTCTTTCAGATTATATAATAGAGATCGCTGTTGCAGTCATAGAGTTAGGAAATAATGTACTATCTTGCATTCCGTGATAGAGGTGTGCCAGCTCAACATTTTCGTTGGTGGCGGTGTCAAATCTTATACCAAAGCAGTATTGTGAACCTTTTGAATCTTCTGACCATTGTTAAAAACTATCGTACTGATGATTGTTTGGCTTGCAGTTAAACGCCTTATTACGTGCTGTCGCCTTATTACGATGGCCCACGTCTTCAGTGTTGGCTGCGAAAAGGAGGCTACAAATAACTTAACAAAAACTAAATGCTCGAGCAAACGAAAGCTTGTTAACGTAAATTTGACACCTAACATAGGCCTACATTAAAAAAAAGGCTAAAATAAGTAAAAGGCCAGCAAAGAACAACAGTACGTCACACCAAAAGGCAAACAGCCCAACAAAGCCCATTAAGTATTGTACCCAAATTTTTAAGAATTATTAACAAGTGTGGTATCGTCATTAAAATAAAAACTAAATATAAGTTTGAAATGAAGATCCGTTCGCTCCGTCTACAATAGGCCCAAAGCCTGTTTCCTAGTAGTATTACAGTATAGTACAATATAGTACAATATAGTAGATGGTGGCCAGTAAGCTTATAGAGCTTTCTGAAGGGGCGGCAGATGTTAAGTGGAAGCATGGTTTTTCGATCAGCGTCTTTTACCCAAAAGGGTGCTGATCAAAAAACCATGGTGGAAGGAACCACCATCGTGTCAGTTTTTTTTTTTTTTTTGCCGCATGGAGGAGGAAACTGGAGTACTCGTGCAACGGGCGGGAAACAACCGGGGAAAAACCCGTACATACACACTTTCCTTCACCAAGTCGTCAGTAAGAAGCTAGAAATGTACAGACGGGACCAAGACCGAATTTGACGCCCCATTTTTCGCAGCTACCCGTCCAGACGTACAAGCTAAAAGTTTAAAATTTTAAAATCAAGAACCTGTCCTATGCATTGCCTGACAGTACAGCAAATTCTGTAGGGAGCCCAACGAAGAACAACCACTTCCCTGCGATGCGTAAGTTCTGGATTTTAAAATTCTAAATTTAGCTTGTGTGTTTGTACTATCTTGGAGGAGATTTCTTATGTCGCTTTACCTTACGTCGCTTTACCTTACGTCGACTTGAACTCACATCGACACGGGTACACGGTGGTTTGTGCTAAGCCGATGTAGAGTCGCATTTATCTAGTCCCCCATCAAGCAAACCCCTCTTTATTCCCAAGTCCCCACTCAGCTAGCTGGCTTTCGACTTCGTTCTAACGAAGTGACAGGTGGCCGTCCTAGTTTCGTGACGTTTACGCGCGCTCTTTTTAACCAATCACAAGGAAGCAGTCCTTAGAGCGACGTAGAAAATGGGTTTTAGGTGGGTAGGTTGTTAAAGCGTTTCAACTCCTTACGTCGACGTAACGGGATGGTTTGAGATAAAAGCGACTTGAAAGCGGTTTTAGGTGGTTACACGGACGTTATTAAAGCGCTCTAAGCACTACATCGACGTAAGCTACGTCGACTTAAGAAACCTCCGTGTACCCTCGGTGTTGGTCCTTTTTAGGGTTTATTTTCGTACTAAGCCTTAGAGATGACTTCTGCATTTCAAAACGTTGTAGGCTGTTGCATTGTTTATCTTTGAATCTTTCTGATGAAACTGCGGCCTAACCATTTTGGCTTACTAATACTTTACCCTAACAGGGAAAGCTCGGCGGCGCATCAAAGTCGCTCATTCTGATCAATGATCTCTTTACAGAAGGGCGAGGAGTTTGCAAATAGGAATTTAAGTAAGAGTGGTCCCCCGTCTGTGGACTGCAGCAGAAATTCCCAGATGCTACGATGGGACCACGTGTATTCTTCTTAGAGGTTTTTCAGCAAAGCGGTGTGGTTCAATGGCTGTACTTGGTTTGAAAGAAAGTATAGCTTGGCAAACGATAGGTGGCAAACGATAAGTGATTACCGTTAGTGCATGAATGGTATGTATGTTTGGCCGACAGTCCTTCCCCGTAGTCTGTGTTTTCTAATAATGGCCATATAGCTGATTGATCCAGTGTAGTCAAAAGTTCACTAATAATAATTAATGCACAGTAGTGACGTCACACTAACACATTCCCCATACTTAAAGTGAAATCGTTATATACGGTTAAACTGCAAACCCACACGCGTCACCGTCAGTTAATTTTGATCATATCAAAAACCAAAACTGGTAAAAGGAGCCGCCAAGTTCCAAATGGTTCGGCCCTTCAAAGGAGTGACATCAACACACCAAAACATTCGCCAAGTTAATCGCACTGTTTAATAATTCGATGGTTAAATGAAAACTAGAACATTGCTAATTTCGGTAGCAATGTTCAAGTTTTCATTTTATTTTCCAAAGTATTATTCGATGCGATTAAGTTGGCGAATGTTTTGGTGTGTTGATATCACTCCTTTAAACGGCCGAACCATTTGGAACTTGGCGGCCCCTTTTACCAGTTTTGGTTTTTGATATGATATCACTCCTTTTTTTTTAAATAGTGTATTAGACTCAACTCCACTACCGTGCAAATTTGTAATAAAGTGCCACGTCAACAAGAAATTGGTTTTCTACACTTTGCTACTACCTTTTGCCTTAGGCCGAACCATTATCAACTTAGTCACCTCTTTATAGGTTTTTGGTTTGGTTTCAATTTTGTTGTAATTTGTATTTTTTAAAGTTTTGGTGTGTTGATATCACTCCTTTGAAGGGCCGAACCACTCTCAACTTGGTGGCCTCTTTACCAGTTTTTGGCTTTGTTTATTTTGCTTTGTTTTTACAGTTTGTTTATTTTTCGTGAACTGGGCGTGAATACAATTTCTTTGCAACGTTGTTTAGATTTATCGTGATACACTAGTGTGTGTCACGTCAGTATACATGTTGTCATTGTCCGAACTTTGGCCGTCCAATGAAAGACCATGCCGACAATACTAACAATCGTTATAACTAGGAAACAGGCTTGGGCCTATTGTAGGCGGAGCGAAGAAAAATTTATTTTAAATTTGTATTTCCTCTCATTATAATGGCTGTGCAATGTTTGCTAATGGTTCTTAAAAAGCTCGGGGCAATATTCATTCGGCTACAGTTGAACTGAAGCTTTTTGCTGGTGTTTTTTACATTTTAGCTAGGCTACGTTTCATATTAATTTTAAGATACTTTCGTTTGCACCCATATTTAGTATCCGTTTCGTTATTTGCAGCCTCTTTGCGCCGTCGCCGCCGTTGTAAAATACAACGCTAGCCGCCGTGGTTAAGCTGGCAAAGAACGTGCCGCCGTGGTTAAGCTGGCAAAGAACGTGCCACCGTCAATAATGCTTACATTGTTTATATTTATTGCAGAGTATCTTTCCTAGATTTAAAATATTAACAATAAAGCATTTAATTGCAAGCTACACAATCGCCAGTAACGATAGTACTTCACAACAATCAAAAGATTCGAAACATCCGCGGCTCTCTACGCTGTCTTCTACGACAATGTTGAAGCGCACACCTCTGGCACGTACTGCAACGCCAAACGCTATTTTTTTTTAAATTGGAATTATTACAATTGTTGATCAGCCGGTGTTAGCTTGGCTGTGAACATAGAATTTAAATAATTCTAAATCCTAATTTTAAGCCAAATTGTTAGTCCCGTTTTAGTTTCGTAAGCGACAACAGTAGAGAAATTAGGCCTATTGGGTTCGATGTTAGGCCTATTTATTCTGGCAACATGGGATGGAGAGTGTAGTTTCCATAGCAATCTAGAAATCTTGAAATTACAATATGAAGCCAAATTATTGTTCTGTGTTGTGATATAAATACGTGGTCTGCTGTGTCTGTCGTATTATATGAACGGTTTCCTCCTGCAGCGGCGATTTGATGTTTCAAATTTGAGATTCCCGTTGATAGCGTCAACGCCACTTTGGTTGCCATGTTGGTTGAATTCCTGCAAGCATTCTTTTTTTTACATGAAACGAATGTGAGTCGTTAACGAATCCTTCTGGTTTGTTTCCCATTTGCTTGTCTTCCTCTAGTGGTTAAAGTGTTATGATCAAATGTTATTATTTCGTTGAGTTATGTCAAAAAAGATTGTTAGCTGTAAGGAAGCTACGATGATTTATTTTGGCTTTTTTTTAAAGTTCACTTGATTACCAACAGCACAGTGTATGCTTCGTCGGAATTCCTTAATTATTCACGATTCCAAATTTATAATGGTGAGTGTTAGAAATAAATTCGAAAATTTGTTATTTCTCCCGTAATAATTGTTCGATTTACGTCAAATTTTGTCTCAGCAATACTGTTTGGGGTATCAAGCGTTGTACCAAATTTCATTCCAATCCGATCTTTCGTTTGGGCTCCACCCAGACTAAAAATGTGCAACCAACAGACCAACGGACCAACCAACCAACATTTTGCAATTTGGTGTCCGTTATAGGCTACGCTTCGCTCGCTTCGCTCGCTCGCTCCGCCAACAATATTTTCGTACTTACTCTTCGTTACGCCGCCAAGCTTCAAACCATAAAAGGCACGCAGTTCGTATTGTACTGCACCCATTCATCCAATTTCATAGCTGGAAGCCTTCCCCTTATCTCGGTATCGATGAATAATCACCCTATGGGATTTAACATGGGAATGAGCGGACTAGCTAGCTAGTAACTGGTAACACATTTTCAACGTTATTGAGGGTCAGATTTTGCATTGAAAGCAGCTTAGCTGGCATTCCAACACGAGTTAATTTTTGTTAGGTGAGTCATTTCTCTCGATTTCAACACAATTTAAGCTTTTGTACCGCATTATTATTTTTTCCCAAGTACCTGAAATGTGCCCAACTATGCTTCAAGATATAAGACACTGACGCTATGGCGTCGCGCTACAATGGTTTATAACCTCGACAATTGAATTGATGTGATGTTTGTTGCCTAACTTGGCGCGACACACTAGCGTGTGTTTAGATAACTCACAATTTTTTGATAATTGTTGGAGCGAAGCTCCACCCGCTATGAAACCCACGTCAAAAAAATCCAGAATCGGACATGGGATTGAGGAACCATCAGGGTGACAAAATGGGCCAATAGCCACGAGCCAAAATCCAAACAACGACGAGACATCTAGCCGGTTCTAATTGTTAAAGGCATCCTATTCTTAAAAGATTGATGGCTGATAAAGAAGCGGCGTAAGGCGTCGGGCCATGGCCCTGAACAAAATTATTATCCCGACCTCACTAACAGACCTGTGTCTGTTAACTGTAAGCAACTAAAAACATATTTTTAAGGCTAGGCCGATCCCGATTATAGATTCAGAATGCCTCACGTAATTCCTTGCCAACATTTGCAGTATCGGTAGAAATCGGAAACGGTAGATAAAATCCAGATAGATCGGTAATAAACCAAATTGAAGATATTTTCAATTCTCGTCGACCGACTTTGACGTTTGAATACACCATTTTGAATTTTCTTTCACCAGCTTTCCAATGGCCCAAGCCCCAAGCAGCTGTCTCTTATTGCTTAGAAATTACATGGCAAATTTTTAATTTTTACTGGGGGATTTGGCCGAGCTACCCTAGCATCTTTCCCTGGTGGAATGTTATCACTACTTTCAAAGGCCTACCCTTTTTGGCCAAACAGCAAAGAAAGCGGGTCCGCTCCAGTAACAGTGGAAGTGACGACAGCCCTAGTGTAACACTTTTATGGGGTTTACACAACACCTGATCCACCGCCTGACGTAATGGGACCGACTTTTCATAACTACACGAAACAAATTCAGCCAGCACACTCAATTGCAAAACCACCGTTTCGACTGGAAACATTGTTCACGGTACCGACACGGAAAAAAAATATCGCAAGCTAGAACTAACCCGGTGCGGAAACCTTTTGTCCCGACGGTACGAAAACTAGGATAATGACACTTTGAAATACACCTAAAAACCTACGATTCAAGCGAATAGCGCATTTTGTACTGTAATCTTATTTAAACTATTAAAGGAGAAAAAAAATACGGTTTTACCTTAAACACAAAGGTCAGTAACTGGGACTGGTTATAGGGATGGTTATCTTAGCTCTTACTTTCGTAGATAGGAAATTTTAACAGGGAAGTTACCGTTCAGGAATTTGCATCAGTCGTATGTAAAAATTCTTAAATTCATTATGATTCACAAATAAAAAAATTTTAAACTCAAATAAGTCTATAAGTTAGCTTGACGTGACACCTTACTATTAAAACGAATATCCGTGAAAATACCGGCGATAATTGCTCGTTTGCTTGAAAATGGTAGTCCGTATTTCGGGGGTAAACTGCCTATTCTTCACGGATATCTATTACATAATATACGTTAGAAAGTTTCGAACTCCTGGTCGGAACCATTTGCCGGGTTGGAAAAAATCATGATTTTTATTCAAAATTTAAATTTAAAAGAGTCAGATTTATTTGATTTAGGGACCGGTCATTACGTATTACCGGGGAGGGAGGGGGAG
>JAHWFP010050102.1:0-12997 GCA_023313725.1 Lithobius niger | reverse complement strand
GTGCGAACGGTGTGATTCTATCATTTTTCGTTTGAGGTGAAGTAGATCTGTTTCAGCCAGATCTGTCTATAAAAGGCAGCAACCATGAGCTAGGGGCAAAAAAATTCTTATGTTACAGCTTAACCTAACCTAACTCAAACGTCTACGCCCTGGTTACAGGACCACCCACATGTCAAAAGCTCACCCTCCACCTTTAATAAATATCCACCTTTGGTGCATGCAATCATTTCGTTGCGTTGTTTTTTTATTATTATTATTATTTGTTATATCCGGTTGTTGAAGTGAAACGAGACTGCAGTCCGCACCCTTCGTAGTGTTAGACCATTTATTGATAGCTAATCTTCGCACTCAGAATAAAATTATGTTAGATCACATACACAAGAAAAAAAGCAAGGAATACAAGAAAAAGGAAAGAAAAACAAAATATAAAGTGTAAAAGTTTGTATCATAATAAACGAAGTTTTTTGGCGCGCTTTTTATAAAATACAGATTTTAAAAAACGTAAAAAAAAAGTCTCCCACTCTTGGTTGGTTTCGTTGATAAAATTTTGTAAAATAAGACAGACTACTTATTTTTTTATTTGCCCCCCAAAAATATCGCGATAGTAAGGAACGTCACCAATAATGTGTGCAAGAGTAGTAGAAATAGATGGGCACTCGTAACCAGGGTTGAATGATATAGACACACACATGTCTTATGGGTTGCTATGTTTTCTTATGACTGTTTAGTATTAATGGTCGAGCATGTCAGCCACTTAATGAAATGAATTAAACAGTTTACAATTGTGCTGGCAGATTGCATAAAATGACCAAAAATGGCTAATGAAATTACGATAAATCAAAAGCTTCCGGGGCTCTGCCCCGGACCCCACTGGGGGAGCTAACAGCGCTCCCCCAGACCCCCTAGCTTCTAGGGAAAAGTCGGCACATCTGTCTGATTCCCCCCCTCCAATTTTTGGCCTTCGCTACGCCCCTGAGTGTAAAATTTTCCTATGTAAATCAAGTTGTTTGGTAACCTTAAACCACTCCAGTGGTAGTCTGTTAACTTTAAATAGAGCTGATAGTTGCGCATGCGCTTATAGTACCCTCTATTCCGATCCTTATCGCAAGCTAGGTCCTAAGGAGTGCGCCCAGGGTTTTTTTTTGAGGTTTTCCCAGATAAATAAAATAACTTTCTGTGCACGGCTGACTGGTTAGAGCATTAAATGTTGCGACTATCTTATTTGAATTAACAGCTACAAAAACCCCTTAAACTGTGGCCCTTTATGGTCAAAATTTGCGTTTTTATTTATATAAACTTTCGTTTGCTCTAATTTTCTTTGTGGCCTCTACGACTTTCCAAAATTTCATGAGCCACAAAAACGTCAGTCCCCAAAAAATATAAAATGGCAATTTTTATTTTTTGTAAACAGTGTATTTTATAACTTGTGGTGATGTATTTCACGGAAGGTGTATTCCGTGGTGCATTAATTTATGCAATTTATTTACATGGCTTGGCAGTCTTGTTCATTGGCATGTCTTGTGTGCACTGACCTTTTCTGTTGTAGCACTTATTTGGAGTTCGACAGAAACCCCAAATAGAGTCCTCCGCGTGGGGGCGTTTAAACGCGGTCTCGTATCAGACGCTCGTGGTGAGGACACCTCAACACCACCGAAGAAAAAACCTGAGGGCAGTATTTTTCCACGCCAGAAGAACAATCATCTATATGGCGATTTCACTTGGAAACTGTAAATATTGTATATTATTCCTTTAGGCATAAAGCCGAAACACTTTTTCCAGCTTAGTTATGTTGTAGATGTTGAAAACATACGATATTTTTTATTTGTAACAGGTGATGACGTTGTTTATTTATGAAAAAAGTCCGACGTTCAAACCAGTTTAAAACTAACCTAAACTGCGATATAGCCCTTTAAAGCTAGCTGGAACATTTAATCTTTTGATTTGTGCACTTAATGCATTTTGGTAAACTAAACTTCTTGCCATGAACCCTACCGGAGCTCCAATGTTTATGTTTGTATATTTTTACGGACCCAATGTATATTTTTATGTCTATTTTTTATAGCATCTCCATCCAAACTCCGACCGTAGCAAACCTCTTAAAACGAAAACAAACTAGCTTTCCTTCGTTAAAAAAACCTGCAATGTATATAGCAGTTCATTTCCAAAGTCAAATAATTATTCTGTGCATTACACTTCGTTCCCCCCCCCCCCTTCCTTCAATAGTTGCGATGCCTAACATCGTAGTTTATTTAATAGGCCTAAAAATCACGTTGTTATGAGTTGAAAACTCACTTGCACATTCAAAACCAGGCCTCTAACGTTTCCAAGTCGGCAATTCTCTTTGTCAATTCAGCCTCCGCAATTCCCGTCCAACCAAAACATTGCCACAGCTACCCTAGCCGTCAGTCTCTCCTCCTCCAAGATGTCCGCCTCTTCTTCCCCGCACCCCCCCTCCGCAACTATCCTCGGCGTCCACGCCAACTTCCGGTAATGAGTATATAACCCCAGCCCCAGACTCACTCGTTAGCACACCTCAGGATACTCAAAGCTAGAGGTCGCTACGCCGGTCGGGAGTGGAGATGCCGCGGTCCGATTGTTGCCATGCCGGGCAAAGGTAGTGGTTCGTATTTCAACTTAGTTTAAATTTAAAAGTTTATTTTTTGGACTTTACGTCAAAATTTACAGTTTAATTTTAAACTTAACCTCTTAGCTTTGTAGTTAATTTTATGGTGCGTCAAGCCAAACAGCATTTCGGACGTTGGCGGCCGTAATTTAAGGGTTCACGGTCCCTTACTGAAAACCAGCTTTATTTTTCGTTTCTTCAAACGCAGTTTAATGTAAACAAAGGACGGTTTGATCTTCGTGGGGTTTCCATCGATTAAACGCTCGGATCCACTTTATATGTAGCCGAGGCTTGTATAATTTAAGGAGTTGACTTAACAACAGCAACTCTGGGAGGTTTAATGCTTTGATGTTACACGTAGAAAAATAACTGTAAAACAGGTCTACTATTACTACACAGCCGAGGCTGTTCGTAATTTAGAGGGCTCTTTTGCGAAATCCCCTTGTGCCTAACCAAACTCACTGTCTTCTATTTGAAATTGTTTTTGAAAACATAGCGTGTGTTCTAGTTTGAATTTAACGTAAATTCCCCCTGTATTTTATAACCTAAACTAGGTGTAAAGTTACCAAATGTAAATGTAAAGTGTGATGTTTTCTTCATGTTTGTTTAAAATAAAAACTAGGAGTTTTTTTAACGTCTGTCGGTTTATTCGCTCGTTATTTGCTAAAAGTTAATGAGTAAGATAATTCTCTTTAAAGTTTAACTTAGCTAGCCTTTTCCCACCTTGGTGGCAGCGTTACCGCTTATTATTACTGTTAGCCTACATTATTAGGACATTCGTAGCTCCATTCTCTACACCAGGACTGTAGCAGTTGTGCTGTTTTAACTAAAAAAGTATCACAAGTCAGACCAGAGTAATAGTAAGAAAGATCCAGTTACACCGGGCGACCGGTGATGCTACAAGCACCTACCCCGTCGTAGCACCCGCCGTTACAGCTCCTGAACTGGGGGTTCGGAGAAAACTAGACGAGAGTTGTTGACGGTGTTGAACTTCTTCGTTGGTGGCAAAGGCAAAGGAGCCGGAGGAAGCTTAGCTTTCTCCTGAAGTTCCGGTGCGAGCATGAGGAGTTCATCACCGAAAAGTTCCCTGGACTAGAGGATCGGAAGAAGGCAAAGTTGACGAAGCACGTCGACAAAAGTGTCGACGGCAGACTGAAGGACAGAGTCGCGACGTCTGCCAACCAGGTAATCTGGCACTCCAAGCCAAATTGTCCTTCTGTAAAGACGATACTGGCAAAGTTAGATTCTTGAAATATTGAATCAGAGGATGTTTAGCAAGTTCAGGCTTTTCTTTAACCAGTGACTGAACGGCAACAGCAGAAGGGAAAGAAAATTCTGCATTCAAGCTGGCACGAGATGCACAACGAAGAACAGACGTGTCTCCTTCAAAAACAGCAGAAGGAACAAAAATGAAAGCAGGAGTCTAAAGAGTTTGAATAGAGTTCCAAAGGTTGAGATGGAGTTATAAACTCGGCACCCCGAAAGTGTCGTGGAGACTGAAAGAGGGTACCCCCTTACCGGTTGAGCGAAACACGGTTTCCTCGGTGCAAGGACCGGGGAAGGAAATGTCGTCGAGACCGCAAACGCATTAACGCCCTTTCGATTAACACTCTCTTGATCGAGCAGTTGCCTAAAAGCCACTTCAGACAGTGGAACGTTGAAGGAAAACTAAGAAACATCACTTGTGTAAACAAGCGACTCAGCCGGAGGATTGAGTGGATCCTCTTCCGAAGGAACAAAATCTTGCATAAGTGGAGTCCTGAAGGTTGCAGTAGAGTGTAAACGTGGACCGCCGAAAAACCTTCGTTTTGCCAAACGAAGAAATTTTTTTTTCTTTGAGCGCCCAATGTAACGGCGGACGCTACGACGGCTTAGGTGCTTGTAACGCCCCCGGTTTCCCTGGTGTACGTGGAGTTTCAGCTTGAGGTTTCTACGGTGTTTATGACGACTTTTTACGTTATACAACACAGCATGGACACTGTCCCAGCATAGGGGATGAAGCGCCGGTCCTAATTAAACTGTCGGTATCGCTGCCACCAACGGTGGATTTAACTGTTTAACTAGCTAAAATCTAAAAATGGGCTACATATTTAATTTTACACTAAAATACAATTAATCAAGTCTAGCAAACGACTGAAGCTTAAAACTCCTGGTTTTATTTTTGCGACAGAGAATGAAAACACTTTTACATTATAGTTTGCTTCTAAAAGCTTTTGAATACCAATTATTTAAATAGGCAACAAGTTTACATTTACAAAAAGTAGCAAGTTTGAATATACACTTAGTATTTCATAAATTCAGACAAACACACTTGGTTTGAATAAAGTTTTAAATTTTCACATTAGAAAAAGTAAATCATGAGTGCTCCCGGAGACACCCGCAAGACTAAACAGCCGCAACTGATAGTAGTCTATCTGACAGTATGTTTCAACATGATCAACCGTCCACAGTTATGTTTCTAAGTTTTCCAAGCACAAAACGATCAACTTCCCTTAGTTCCCTCGAGAACTGTTCTAAGTAATAAAAAGCCCGGCAATTTTACACTTAGGCATCAGTTTGTTTCAATTTGCCTTCCACAAAGATCAAACCGTCATTTAGTTTAAATTAAAAATCCATTTAAAGTAAACTGGAAAAAATTTGGTTTTTAGAAAGAGAACCACTCTGACGTTATGGGGAGAGGAAACCTAAGATGCCGCTACAGGCGTCTCCACCATAATATTCTCTAGCTGGAGAGTTAAGTTAAGTTTTAAACTAAAATTTAGAATATGGGGGTCCTAAACTGAACTTTCAAAAGCTAAACTATAACATACGAACCACTACCATCGTGCCCGGCATGGCATTCTCCGGACATGGCGTCTCCACTCCCGACTGGCGTGACCGGTCTCTAGCTTGAGATCTGTGAGCTGTGCTCTCTGAGCTTTCTGGGGCTGGGGTTTTATGCTGGAGAGGAGGGAAAGCGCGGACGTCGAGGATAGCTGCGGGGGTCTGATTGGCCGAGGGCCTCGAGAACAATGGAAAGTGGGAGGAGAAGTCGGTTGAACAAAGGAACTGGGTGCAGAGCCGTTTGAAGGAGTGGGAACATGTAAAACGGAAAAAGATAGGCCTGTTTTGAGTTTCACTCAATTGAACTTTCGGAAATGGCCTTTACTTTGTATCATTGGCTACGGATTGAATATTTACATGATTGCAACGTGATTAGGCTCTTGTTCAAGCTTATTACTTGGCTTTGGGTAATGTCTAGAACATTACTATTAAATTAAACAAGCTTTAACGGTAAACTGTAGTGTTAAACACCACAACTAGTTTTGGCTGGGGAGGGGGGCAAAATTGGGTAATTCGAAGTTTTTGCACAGTTTGACTTTCAGATTTGGTTTGAACAGATCTTTTTAAGAATTCTTTTAGTGTTTAATAGTAGATCAAGCTATTTGTTGGTTTCGGTGGGTCACAGTCAGGTCCAGAGGAGAACTAAAATAAACATATATACACTGAAAAATTCGTGTCCGGTAGAATGCCAGGTCGTAATGCGTTTATACGTTTGGACATATGGTAGCGTTTCTGGGGGTAAAAGAATATAAATAAAGTATAAATGCGGTTAAATAAATTAGCTTAATTGAATGCTATAACGCATTAAGTTACAGAGAACATTTAACGTTTAAAAGTTTAAAGTTAAAATTCGATCGTTGTGGAAATTTTCCATATGGATTGCGGCCGACAAACACAATAAAAAATATCACACTTCAAAATGGTTGTCTGTACAAACCTCATACAATACACTAAGCTAATATGTTTGGGCTTTTTGCCCTAAAAGAAAAGAATAAAATGAAGATACAGAAATACAGAATTTTATAATGGCGGCCGTGATGAAAGTGCGATGCAGTTGGTTTTGGTCAATCTTCAAAGGTAGTTTCAATGGTCTTCAAGGAAGAAAGTCCGGATTTGGGCTTCCCCAAGAGTCTTGTATTTGGACTGGCTATTAAACGTTGAAGAGTTTGTGGAAATCGGACCATTATTGCAAAAACGGCCAGATATGCCTCGGCGAGGCATTTGGGTGCCTCGAGAAAAAAAAATTTCATTTTTGAAAAACAGGCGTTTTTCGCTGGCGCTCGTTTACACGCCCCCAAACGCCGGATTTTATTCGGGGTTCCTGAGAACTCGTAATAAAAGCTATAATAAAGGGGTTAGTGCACACAAGATATGCAGAAAACAAGACCGCCAAAATTTAAGCAAAATTGACATGAAATAAAATACACTGTTTACATAAATGTTGACTTTGCCGTTTTGTATTTTTGGGGGACCAACGTTTTTGTGGCTCAGAAAACTTTAAAGTAAAATAAAAGTTACAATTTAAAATTACTGTTTTTGTAGCCATTAACTAAATACTGTCCGCGCTGCGGGGTGCAGGAATATCGTACAAGTATTTGAAAATGGGGCAAAAGAAAACAGTTATCGAGAAACACTCTAGTTTTAAAGTGAAAGTACAAAGTTAGGGTTTTGTAAAAGAATACTGTCAAATGAGGCGTCCCGCCACTTAATCGTTCGTACAAGTCCGGATTATGTCCAATTGCCGCGTCTTTTTTTTCTGTGTGACGGCCAAAAACACCTTGCCGTCCACCCTCAACCTAGGCTACGATAGTGGTTAGTGTAGCGGTGCTTACAGGTCCTAGAGGTGCCTACTGTTCTGCACCCACATCTGGTGTGGTCTCGGGAAAGTTAGAAGTACTTCGGGTGGCCGTTTTTACTTTTACGGAGTTTAAACAAGCATAGCAGTCACTACTGCACGGTTAGGAATAGAGCGTCTATGTCCTATCTAAAGTTTTAGTACTAACTAATCTGATTTTGTTCGCTGCCACCAGGTGGGTGGTTTAATTGCTAACCTTAGGCTTTAAAATAAAAAGAATTGTTTTTAGTTAAAACACTAGCAAATTAAATCTTTCTAGAAGCAACTGAGTTTAAAACTCTTCGTTTTAATAAACAGGGGGAATGAATAACATTACATTGGCAACTAGTCTTTTTACAACAACTGAATAGCTTTAAATAAAAGCACACAAGTAATTTTTACATAAAAAAATTATCGGCAAAGAATTTACATTTAAGAAAATTCACACTTACAATTTCGAATAGAAAAAGTTCTTTGGTGTCACCTAAACACCTTTAAGTTAGAAACTGTACTCTCACAAATTTCAGTCTTAGTCTAATTTAAGATTTTGTTTCAAGGCATCTTGCACAAGATCAAATCTACTCTTTCACATTGAGTCAAGCTAGCAATAATCAGGGCCCTAACCATCGAAGTCTATGCTTCTGTAATTATGCTACAGGACCTTGGTGAATCTAAAAGTTTGTTCACATGTTGTGAGCCAAACAGAAAAAAAAGCCGGTTTTTAGAAAGGGGACCTTAAACCCTTAAGTTATGGGAGGGGATACCAGAAATGCCGATGGTTTAACTACCCATAATCGCGAACCCAAGTCAAAAGTTAAGTTAAAATCTTTAAATTAAATTTTAGAATAAGAATCCGAAAAATAAATTAAAGCTAAAACTAGTTACCTAAACTACTACCTTGCCCGGCATGGCAACATTCGGACTGGGACATCTCTGCTCCGACCGCCGTAGTAACGTCTGACTTGGAGTTGAGCTATGCTATCGAATTTCTCCCACAGCCTGGTTTTATAGCAGCTGCTCGGCTGGCAAGAGGAGGGCAGGCGCTGACCTGTAGGAGAGCGACGGAGGGGGGGTGCGGGGAAGAGGGATCGCCTCGGAGGAGGAAAGACTGACTCAACCCGGCCTGGCTGTCACTACCGGAAGTAGGTAGGGCAGCGCGGACGGGCAGGATAGCCTGACGTTCTGAGTGGGTGAGGGAAAAAATACTGCAATCTGGTTGGAGGGGAACTTTGGCAACAAAGAGGGCAAAGGGAATTGCCGACTTTCGTGGACTAGGAGGGCGTTGGAACTGAGTTTTGAACTCGCAACGTGAGAAGGCCTATTAATTAAAACGGCAATATTATGTATTGCAACTATTGAAGGAGGGGGGGGGGACGAAGTGTTTAGCTCAAACCTTTATACAAACGTGATTTTTATAGCAGGAAGATCGTTACTATGGTCGGAGCTCTGAAATAAATACAAGATAAACACTTTGAAAAAAATTGTCCGGTAAAATCGAAGGAATGTTTGCCGAGTTCAGTAGTGTTTAGAAACCCAGTTTTTGCTAAACTGTTGCCCAATTAAATGAAAAATAAAAAGGTTAAATATACCAGCTTATTCCCTGAATGCTAGAACGCATGTAAATAAGTGAAATATTATTGCAGCCGCTAATAATAAAAATAACAGTCGAAGTTTTCATACATAACTTGGCCATTGCTAGAATAAAAACATCAAGTGTTGTGGTTTTCAATTACATATATGTGAAGTAAAATACTCCCTAAACAACACTAAGCTGGTTGGCTTTATGCCTGCAAAAGAAATAAAGTAGTTACAAGTTTATTTACAATTTTGTCGAAAATGGCGATTGAAGATTTGCGTGTGGCGCCGGTCAGTTTGGTGACTTTTTCTAAATGCTGTAGAAAATGATTAAAGTGGAAATTCATGGATTTGTCTTCACAGGATTGTAGATACAGTTCTTGTTTATTAAGGGCCGCAAATATCAAACGTTTTGGTCCATTATTCATGAAGATATGGTGTTTTGCAGACGGAGGTCGTTATAGGCCTAATGAGCGCTAGCGAGCGCAAATGAAAAAAATGTTCGTTGCGAAAACGATAAACCCTCAGGTTTTTGATCTTTTGAGCAGAGGTCTCCTCTCAAATCTGTTGGTGAAGACTAGCTTCTTTACAGGCCCCCCGGCGGGAGATTTCACTTAGGGCTCCTTTTGAACCCGAAATGAAAGCCTAAAACAGAAAGTTAGTGCACACAGGTATGCAAAACACTCAGCTGCCAAGCCACTGTAATCTAAGTTGCAAAAATTACATAAATTTAAGCAATCAGCAAACTAAATCGAGAAATACAACTCCTATTTAGCCTGTCATCTTCCCTTAATACAAAGGCGAAGTCTAAAGGTTTGGGATACTTATTCCTACCCCAGGATCAGGACAAAGTTAAAGGTACACTTTTTACACAAAATTAAAATTACCATTTTATTTTTTTGGGGGACTGACGTTTTTGCGGTAAAGTTAACCTGGGTAAATCTTTTACATTTTATAAAGAACACTACTTGCAAAAATTAACTGAGTGCTTGTCCGCGCTGCGCTGTGCAGGAAATTCGTACAGAGCACACAGAAAATTGGAGCAAAACATTTAATAAAAGGGAACACTGTTTTCGAAAGTTAACGAAAATTAAAGGTACATGGTTAAGGGTTTGTTTCGTTTTAACAGGTAAATGAGGCCATCTACTGCTCTGGTAATATGTCCCTAGCCGTTCTGCCTTTTCTCTAGTCTAGCCTTTTTTTTTTATCCCGGGAGGCTGCGATAAAAACCGACGGACGCATAACAATAAACCTAGCCTGCGATAGGGTTTAGAAAATTGCATACTATGGGCACGCATAAAATGACCAGCTCTATTTACTGTTAAACTACTCCCACTAGAATGGTTTGAGGTTACCAAACAACTTGTTTACATGAAAATTTTTAAGCACAGAAAGGTTTTGAGATAGAACCCATAACTAAAAATACAACACTGGGAGGTTTTATGGATAATAACGCAACAACCTTTTAACCAGGGCTATCCTTTATCTCCCAGGGGTAGACAGACAAATTTTTATAAAGAAAAATGTTTCGTGAAAACTTAAAGAGGAGATAGCCAGGAACCACTAAACTCCCGTAGATATTCCTAATGAATATTAATTACGTGTCGTATAATCTCTGTTAAAATCCTTCCACGCAGGAAGGCGTTGATAATGACAGGGAGAATCACATTGGCACTTAAAATTTAGGTGTGAGGTCCGAATGGGGAAAACTGACAGTTTCTTTGAGTGAGGTTGCCCTGACAACGTACCTCTTAATAATAAAAAATTCAACTGTTTTAAGTTAAACAAAATACCGGCTTAAGGCATCGGCATTAACATGCAACTTTCCGGGTTTGTAACGGACAGTGTAGTCATAATCTTGAAGGGTGAGGCTCCACCTAAGCAATCTGGGGTTTTTTCCAGACATTTGCTTGAGCCAGTGGAGTGGGTTGTGATGGTGGCGGCCATTGAAGCCTGTGGCGTCAGACGCACCTGCCAAAATCCTCTGTTTAGATCGAAAATGGAGATATACTTCCATTTGGCTGCTCTCTCGATGCACTCTTCTATGTTGGGAATTGGGTAGTCTTTAGTGACTGTATTATTGTTGAGCTCGCGGTAGTCAGCTACCGGACGAGGACTGGCATCCTCCTTCTGAACAATGATCATAGGAGAGCCGTGTGGAGAGTCTGTCTCAACAATAAGACCAAGATCGAGCATGCGCTTGATCTCGGTGACAATTAAATCCTTTTCAAACTTAGCATGACGATAATATTTACATGGTTTGACTGTTGGATCAACTAACTCAACGTCGTGAGTCACAAGGTCGGTACGACCCGGCAGAGTGGAGAATACACCATCTACCTTGTCAAAGACAGCAAGTAGGTCACTCTTCTGTGCTTCGGTTAAGGAACCTGTTTTCTTAAACAGAGCCATGGCTTCCTTGGAAGTAAGGTGGCCATCTCCTGGCTGACCAGTCCAGACATGGTCTTTGTGATATAAATCACGTTCCTCAGCAAGTGAAAAGTTATTGGCACCTTCCCTGGGCAGATAGGGTTTTAGAAGATTTACATGGTAGATCGTTTCTTTGTGAACACCAAAAGACTTCTTTATTAGATAATTGGTATCCGACAATCTCTTCAAAACTTCGCAAGGGCCATCCCAATAAATGTCCAATTTATTGGCTCTTGAAGGTTTTAGGACTAACACTAAGTCACCTTCTTTGAACTTACGTTCAACTGCCTTATAGTCATAATAGGTTTTGTTTTTAACCTGACTCTTAATCATATTCTCAAGTGCAAGCTCACGGGAATATTTAAATCGTTGGAGCAAGTCCAAGATGTACTCTAGTACAGATGGATGAACGTCTGGCTCGATCCATTGGCTTTTTAACAGCTCCAGTGGGCCTTTGATGTTACGGCCGTAAACAAGCTCCGCTGGAGTGAAGCCCGTGCTCTCATGGGGAGCGGTTCTAAGAGCAAACATTGCTCCTGGCAAGCACCTTTCCCAATCCTCCGGATGCTCATGGCATACGGCACGCAACACTGCTTTAAGAGTGCGGTGGAAGCGCTCAACGCTGTTCGATTGGGGATGATTGACGCTGGAATTTATGCATTTTATTCCACACTTTTCCAAAAATAACGTTGTTAATTCAGAGATGAAAGGTGAGCCCAGGTCAGACTGGAGCTCTCCTGGATATCCTAGTCGGGAAAAGATTTGCAATAAAGCATCTACAACACTCTGACTGTTTGCCTCTTTGAGGGGGACAGCCTCTGGGAATTTTGTTGCTGGGTCCAGTAACGACAAAATATACTTGAAACCGGCCTTGCTTGTAGGCTTGATGGGTCCCACAATATCGATAATAAACCTATTGAAGGGCTCACCATCCATGGGCACTAGCACCATGGGAGCAACAAACTTCTGCCCTGACTTTCCAGTCTTTTGGCAGGTTAGACACGTTTGGATATACAACTCAATGTCTGAGAAACAGTGAGGCCAATAAAAATTAGACAACACTCGGTCTTTAGTTTTAGACCGGCCTAAATGACCTGCCCATGCGTTTGCATGTGCTGTGTTTAGAACAAAATCTCTACACTCTTTAGGCAAAACGAGTTGTTTGTCAATAGGTGGCTTATTTAAAGCACGAAAGGGCTTTCTAAACAGCAATCCCTTATCAACGAAAAATTGTTTATTTTCGTCCTGCTGCTCCAGCGGGAGTTCAGCAGCCTTCCAACATGACTAATGTTGGGCACTCAAGTTGCAGTTTAGCAAAAGCAGACTTGTCAATATTCAGTAGTTTTGAAAACTGATCTGATTGGGGCCCCAAGATAGCTGTATCTAAGGAGTCTACCTTGGGTTTGACCAAACCGGAAGTTACGGACGGGGGAGTAACTAAGGGAGGGTCAACACTGTCATCTGATTCACTTTCACTTTCAGAATCGACTTCCCGATAGTTTGGTTTCAAAATCGGGAGTTGTGGATCAATACGAGATTGAGAACGAGTAATTGCATTAGAAAAAGGGGCTACTTTATTTAAACCTCTATCCTCTAAAATAGTTTGAGAGGGAATTCCTAGCAACATCTGGAAATGGGGACCCATGTGGTCCGTTACGAGAGCCTCAGTAGTTAAAGGCCCATAGGGCGTTTGCACTTCGATTTGTGCAATA
>JAHWFP010050097.1:0-10847 GCA_023313725.1 Lithobius niger | reverse complement strand
CCACCAAATACGGGAGGCCGCGAGGAGCGTCGGTTACAAATTTGAAGACGACGACAACGATGTAGGAACACACGGAGGCCAAAACTTTCGTCGGAGTGCCTGAGGATAATGGCAGCCAGCCACCGAAAATTAGCTGGACATTAAATAAGTGTCCTCGTTGTGAAAATGAGCGGACATTTTCTCCATAATTCCAGTAATTATGACTCTAATAGTGACGAGAACTTTCACAGTAAGGTAACGAACGATGTTTTCCTATCAATAACCCAGAAACCATTCGAGATTACAACATGCGGTTCGCGGCATATTGTTCAGGAATTCATCGAGTATATTCCGAGCCATGTTTTAACTGTTGGTTAGTATTTAAAAACATTTTATTTTAGCAATTATTGGACTTCAGAAAATTACACTGTTGATGAAAAATTGAGGATACAATTTTGGACATCTGTATCTGTACTGGTATCGGCAAAATATAAAAAAATCGGTTCGGTATCAGATCGGTAAGTTTGATCGGCGAAGCCTTAAAAGTTTTATTTATTTGCAACCGTGCAACGTTTATTATATCAACGTCATTCGACAGTGGCGGGGTGAGAGAGGGGAACGAACCCCCGGCCCACGTTCAAACGCTTTCATCAGAACTCACCAGATTTGCCCACAGCCATAAATGTGCGAGGGGACAAGACGCATTGACACACCTAGTTTCATGATGCCCACAATGCTGGCGTGCAGTAACACTGCTTTGATTTCGATTTTAATTGGGTAATTTGGCTTATGAATGAACATTTCCTACCACCAGTTGGGGATTTTTTTTTATATGTTTTGAATGAACATTTCCTACTACCAATTGGTTCTTTTTTATATGCTTATCCTTGAGATAGTGCTTAAGATTTTCCCTTAATTTTTCCAGTGCAGAATACTTTTAGCTTTCTGAAACGGAGCATTCATTGAAAACTTCGGCCCACTATAAACCAAAATTGTAAATTATATTTGGTGAGTTTCATCAGTAGTTCAGCACAGAATTAATTTTATCTCCTGGGCTCCTGGCAAGCAGGTCAGGTATGGAGAAGTGATTTTGTCTAGGTCTTCCCGACGTTCTTCAAGCCCTCCGCCTTTGGCGGGTATTAACCCTTCGGCTGAACCACTTTCCAAGGATCAAGTCCTCTTTCTTATGGATAATGCCCTTCGTTCCTTCAGCCTCTAACAAGATCCCTCGCCTCGTCCTTCATCACCGCGCCAATAAACCGTGAAACGCCCAAAGTAGGCGTTCGCAAGCGACTTCGTGCATCCTGGGACTCACCTGGTACTGCGCGTCGTCACGCCTCGCCTTCGTCCATTAAGCAGCCTTCTGGCTTTCGCCAACCGATGCCCCTGCAACCGATGCCCCTGTCTTCTTTCCTTAGGCCTTCTCGACCTGTCACCATTACGGATGAAAGTGATGCAGGTAGTTTCCTCCATTGCCGAAGACGCTCAACACCCTTCTGTTGCTTCTAGCAACATTGACTGTTATGCTCACTTTTCTGCCTCCTTCGTTGACGATCCAATCCTTTAGAAATCTCCTTACCAGATCTGCTGAAGACCGTCAAAGACATTCTAGACTGTTTCTCTACAAGCCTTTATCTCCTGCTGCGGATCCTGTCGAAAATCGTGGTCTCGTCACTTGTTTCGGCTTATTCTGCGTGGGGTTCTGCTTCTCGGCAAAGGTGACCCATTTGAGCTGGATAAGGACGCTCCTCCTTTTCGCCCTGTCCTAGAGACTTCCTTTTTTGTCGTACGGGGGATGGAGCTGCCAACCCTCGTAACCAGTCTTGTCTTACGGCAGGTGGATGTCCAAGCCCCTCGACCACTTTTGCATAGACGAATGGGTCAGTCGTCCTTTTCGGCCCTCTTGCAGCTTCCAAAACTCGAGTTGTCGCCAAGACATTCCTCTTAGCCACTCTGATGACGGATGTTCTGTCTCTGTCAATGCCGCTACACAAACCTTCCCCCGACCTACACCTACTGACGTGGCGCTTCTCTTCAGGGTTGGGGAGCACACATTGCTCACCACTAAGTATCCGACTCCTGGCTTCCCCACGTACTGAACCACATCAACATTCTCGAGCTCGTGGGAGTTCTTTACGCCTTTCGCCACTTTCGCACCCTCATCATGGAAAAAGTTATTCAAGTCGATGCAGACAACACGACAGCCGTCGCCTATCTCCGGAAAGAAGTTGGGACAAGGTCTCACAGCCTTCACAACCTCACCTCGGAGATTTCCGCCTGTGCATCTGTTTCAGCACGACCATCCTGTATCTCCACATCCCGGGCAATCGGTATACATGATCGCCAACGAGGATTTAAAGTGCAACATGGAGTAAGCGCACATCGAACGAACTTTCTCTGCTGTGGTGTGGACTTCTGAAGAAGAGGAACGGTGTTATCTTCCTCGAAAATTTAAGTGGACTGTTGTTGAAACATTCTTGGAGGTGATATTTGTGTATTCATATAAATTATTATGCCAACTGCCTGTCTCGCTGCTCCCCGTCCACCGGCATGTGGACCCTGCTGACATCCATTTACCAATATCTATTCAACATCTGGGGAACTCCCACGTTCGACCTCTTCGCCACGAGGCACAATGCTAGACTTCACCATTTTGTGAGTCCGCTCTCTGAAGACCAAGCCTGAGCGGTCGATGCTATAACCCATCACTGAGACCATCTCTACGGCTACCTCTTTCTCTGATTAAGCTCCTACCTCTCTTCCTTCACAAGATTGTGCTGTTTCCTGGTCTGTTCCTGCGGGTAGCGCCGAATTGGCTGGCGGCCACTTGGTTCCCCGAGCTTGTGCACCTCCTGATTGACCTTCCTCACACCGCAGTTTTCCAGACCCAGACGTTCTGAACATGCTCTCTCAGCGCCACAGAACCAAGTTTATTCTCGCTTTACGTCACTGAAATTAACACGGGTAGTTACTCTCGTCGGACTCTTCATGACAGAAAGCATTTCTGAAGAGCAGGCCTCCCGCATCGCTTCTAAAGCTATTCCAACAACAAAGTCTACGACAGCCACTGGTGCCGCTGGTTTCGTTGGTGTATCCTACGGCAAGTCCTCTCCCGGAATTCTTGATCTTCCTTAACGACCTCTTCAAGGACGGTCTGAAAGGCTCCATCATCCTTGTCTGTCGTTCCGCACTGAATTCCATCTTCAAAAGGGGCCGGCAGCTCTCATCTTTTGGAAAACTTCGGCATCGCCACCCTTGTCAAATCCTTCGAAATCGAGCAACAAGTCACACGAAGGCTTTTCCCTGATTGGGACCTTTCGATAGTCCTCAATTCGCTGATGACTACTGCACCATATGAACCTCTCACCTCAAGCTACCTCAGCCATTTGACCAGGAAAGCGGTGTTTTTATAACACTCGCTGTCAGCCTTCACTGTAGCGAAGTTCAAGCCTTATCTGCACCAGCCGACTGCTTCTTTCTTCCTCAATCTTCGTTTCATGTGAAAACCTAGAAAACTTGCGAACGATGCCTTCCTTTAATCATTCCGGTGCTTTCCAACTTCCTGGGTAATGAACCGGAACGTCAACTTTGTCCTATACGAGCCCTTCGCTTGTAATAAAAGAAAGCCGAGACCCTTCGCAAGGGTTGTTCGCAACTTTTCTTTCCCTAAGCCAAATACGTCGGTGAGACTTCAGCCCGCATGATTGCGGCATGGATCAAGACCGTCATCCTCAACGCCTATGAAGCTCTCGACATCAACTGTACAGACAACATCATTTGAGTTACGGCCCACGAACTTTGAGCCATCTCGGTGTCCTGGGCCTTCCACAGTAACGTCCCTATCTCCACACATCCTTGAAGCGTCGTCTTGGAGGAGTACTACTGTCTTCACGTCTGATTACTTCCGAGACAGGTCCTCTCAGGCTGTTGTACTTTACCGTCTAGTGCCCTTTGTGGCTGCCCGACGGATTCTTTGATGTAACCCGTTAAGCAACGGGAATCGCCCGCCATCTACTTGCTTTGCCTTGCAAAGTTTTTAGTTTTGGGAGAGCCAGCACACAACCCTATGGTACCTGCCGGGTGGTGCTCTCCGCTGCGGTGACGAGGTCTGCTGGAATGCTAGAATTCCAGGGAATGTATATTTTCGTTAGCATAAAAAAACGTCTAAATTTCAGGGGCACCTGGTTGATTTTGGTTTCTATTGCGTAACCGAAAATATACATAAACATTTAGCCCACAATGCCTCCCCTCTGTATCACCACCTGGGCACTATAGAGGAATAAAAGATGACATACGTTCGCTCGCAACGCTCTTATAGTAGAGCGGTGCAGAGGAGGATGCATATGGGGCTGCGTGGCTGGCGGCTCAATACTTTAATATCTAGAGTAACAGCATTGAGAGGAGGAAAATGCTAGAATTCCAGATAACGTATATTTTCGGTTCGGCAGTGGAAACCAAAATCAACCAGGTGCCCCTGGTATTTTGTCGTTGTTGCTTTTATTGATCTAGCCTAGTAAAAAAAATTATTGCAAAAACTGGGATTGTCGTGTGGCTAAACCACAACCAGACCATTTGGTTTCATCAAGAGTCATAATGCAGAACCAGTAGGGCTCAGCGGAGTGTCCATTATAATATTACCGTACGCGCTATCTCTCGGTCTGAGTCTTGAACCCATGTGGCCATATGTGAAACAGTTGTTTGTAACTATTTTCTGGGATAACTCGTGTTAAAAATATGGTGAATAGGTTTTAATCCAATACAAGGTACAAAGAAACTCGTGCTTCGATTAGTCCAGGCACACGGCATATCTTGTGTTCCACGAGCGGGAAGTGGTGAGCAGATGGCTTCTTAAAGCCAAGGCAGACTGCGGTAGAAATCGTGTGTGACTCATCCTTGACTCGACACTAGTTCAAGCCCTTGCTGAGAAGTTGACGGCTTTTAGCTTTGCTTTGGTAAAGTAAGGTTCTGGCCATGTTGTATCAACTGGCCTGGATCTAGGAAACAAATTCCATCGCTTCTTTCCCAAATGCTCTTCAAACAACAATTACACAGAACCACCACAAAAACACAACCACTCAATGTTCGTCTTAAATTTACGCTGAAGCTCTTTCCCCGTTCCCTTCTTCAGAAGAAAATTGTGACCACAAGACGTCCGAAATCGTATGATTGAAGCACACAATTTCAAATTCAAATGTTTGAACTGGCTTGCCCAGACCACTGACCTACTGCTGTCATCGGACACCATACTTGGCGTCAAGTAAAGCAGCAAGGGAGGGTTACTAACCTGTCAATTTCGTCGTACTTAGTCCCTGTGATGTTCATCAAAGGTGTCCTTGCCAGGGACTGGAAGGCCTTCGTTCTTCGTATGTGTTGGCTTGTGCAAGAGGAAGCATTAACCCACGAAATGGGGGTGTTGGGTCGATAGATGGTGACAAGCAATTCCATTTGGGCATTCACCTTCGAGGGGTTTCCCCTCGTGCTCCTTGTTCGAGTAATCATCTTTGTTAAGGTTCCTCCATCGTACAACTCACAATTTCAAAAAAATACTAGTAGCTGAGCTAGCACAGTACAGTAAACCTCGTTATAACAATACCTCTTCAACAATAAACCTGTTTATAACAATGCTATTTTTGACGTACTTAAAGCAACCATGCATGCCAAAGTGATTGCTTATAACAATAAACCTGATATAACATTCTACTTTCCAAGGACCCTTGAATATCGTTATAAAGAGGTTTCACTGTATTGGCGAATTTTCGACACCCAGATCCCACAAAATTGTCGAAAATTCGCCAATACTGTGCAAGTTCGACTGCTAGTATTGTATTTTTGAGATTGTCCGTAGTACGATAGAAAACAACCGAAATTGTGAATTTGACTTTTAAAGTAAACAGTCGTTTTGGTGTTTTTAAATTTGTTTGGGTCTCTCCAGTGTAAACACTAAACAGAATAGATTCACGTCCCTGGCAAGGCACACGGTTCACTACACCTGGTTGGTTGGCCAGACTTAGTTTTACAACGATCTTGTGACAAGGGATGGAATATGAAGCGATCATTACAACATGGACACTCCCTCATCCTGTAGACGTGTATAAAAAAAATTGTCAATACTAACTATACCGCAAATATCGTCAACCAATCTGATCCACTCGGTATCACTGCAGCCTTAATAAAAAACTGTTTTGAAGTATGCACAACTTTTTGGAGATTTTTTACCTATTTTGATACTTAGATTAGATTCCAGTTTTTCACAGCTGAGGAGGTGCGATTGCTTTTTTTATAGTCAGTTCTACATTTTGGTAAAATCGAGCTTTTCACAATTACGGGTGTTGCAGTCATGATAATAATCATGGAAGGTTTCAAACTTCTTAAACAGAGACAAAGCCAGTTAAGAATGTTTTTTTTTTCTCAATTTTTTGTTTGGGTATGTAGGGTGATAAAATGTCAAATGGCTCTACCCTACAGCAAACAGGTGTAATTCGATACAGTTGGTACTCTCCACTGCATTGTTATTTATTGGCAAACTGGCAGTGCTGAAAAAGCTTCTTTCTCTTAGCTCGCAAGTCATTAAAAAAACCATTAAGGGTTAAGATGCTTGACGTTGAACCATATTTTGATGTTTATGTTTATGTCTGGCCAAGTAGTCGTAGTGCATTGCTTATACTATGTGAACTAGGGATCAACCGATACAGAAAAATGCTGATCCGATCCGATACCGATATTTTCCCCTCACTCCGATACCGATTTTTTTTTAAAGTCAACAGGTAAAAAAGTCAAACTCATTCGTACCTCTGACCATAAAAAAACCCAGTCCACACTGCAGAAATGGCTAATTGCAAAAAGCCGACAGTACGCACGCGTTAAATTCACCGAGACGCTGTCAGATGTCATGCGATGCGAGCGGTGCTATACAGGAAAGGTTTCTCTCAAGCTAGGCAGAATAGCCATTGCGCACGGAAGTTGGTCGTATCGGCAAAATATCTGTAAATAAACACCGATACAGATCCGATACCGATGCACGAAAAATACCGATAATATCTGTAAATACCGAAACCGATTTTAATATCTGTCTATCCCTAATGTGAACTAGTTTTAAAAAAATCTATTTTGCTGTGTACAGTTACATGTACAACATAGCCGTATATTATATCCACTAGCTGAGCTGCTGTTTTCTTGCTTTACCGTTCGGTTTTTAAAAGTGGCATTCTTTCTGTTCTGTGGTGGTTGCCTTTTACTATTGTGAAAAGATTAGGAGAGTTACCTTTGCCTCAATTTGGAAGATGTTCCCTAGTGTAGCAACTTTTTGCCGTATTGTGTATACCGTAATCAGACTAGCAAGTGGTCTGTCTTAAAGGTGTGTGCCATCCGCGCATATACCACCAAGGTCAACTGAGATAGTAGCTGCGTTCAGTTGGCATTGTGCCTAATAGATGAACCAGCATAAACGCATTAATTGTGTAGTCACAAACCAGGGTTGGAAATAAGGCCACGCAAAGTTAATTGTTTGGTTTACAGGCGCGTGCGGGTGCTTTAAATTATCGCGGGTCAAAACCTTTTATTTGAAACTTGGTTCACCCGCATTTTCGCCAAATATTGACCGTTTTTGACATTCCAGTACACCATTTTAACCGCCTCGAAACGGGCTTTCCAATGATGCCAATTTCAAACCTCTAGCTCGTACCACTAAAAAGGTATTTGACAAAAACTTCGAATATTAGATGACATAACATATTTAACAACATTATATTTCTTACTATCTGTAAAATACTAACCTCTAGTATGTGCTAAAATCGTTTTCGATTTGCTTTTCTACCCGATTTTTTAAACCCCTTAAAAGTTTAAAACACCTGCAACACTTGCAATGCAATGAGGTTGCCTATCTGCCACTTGGTGCGCAACAATCGTTGCCTCCAACAAGCCAGCGCCAGCCCAACAATGACACTTCGTTTTCGGGTATGGGACGAGGCAGACGTGTGTAATGTTTGCTCCGTTCTTTTTTGCTTTTCGCCAGGGAATTCTGCGTTTCGTGTTCCTTGCCCGAGATTTCATTTTGTTCGAGTCGGGGGATTTTCCCGAGTGTTCGTGTGAAAATAATGAAGAATTAAACCCTCAGGACATTCACCCTGCGGTTGCCAGTGGTCGCCATGTAGTTTTACCGGGTTTTGATGGATTTTGGGACGAAAATTAGGTGTTAGAACTAGAAGTGAAATTGGTCCGATGTCGCGTGTTTTTCGAAAAAAGAGAAAAAAAAAGAAAAAAAAAAATTATACATATAGGTCCGATTGAGTCTCCTTCTGGATCTAAAACACCGCTTGAACGTTGTCGGAATTTTTTATTACTAACCTAAATGCCCCACTTGTGTTTTGTTTGGCTTGGTGTACGGACGCTTCCGTTAAGCCTAATGTGGTTGGAGCCGGGAATGCTTCTTCATCGCCGGGCCATGGCCGGGCTGTCTTCCTTGCTGTCCGTGTCTCCAGTTGACCCTGGTAATTTGAGATGTTTGCAGTTCGTGAGGCATAAAATGAAGTTTTGATTTGATTGGATTTCTACTGAAAGTTTGCCGTGCTGCAGGAGCAGATGGTGGCGTTTTTTGCGCAGATGGCAACCGCCAAACGCCAATCGCCGGTCGTGCTCTTTTCTTTCCTCCATGGTCGTGCCATCAGTTGCCAAGCGAGTGCTGCCATCTATCGTCGTGGAGGAGGAGCTTCGTTTGCGAAACCGAAACTGTTGTTGCTGGGAAGCTGCCTGTGGTGAGTTGAAAAAATGAGGCTGTTGGCACTGGGTCTGTGGCTGCACTACAGCAGACGGTCGTGTCTGAACCGGAGCTGTTAGTGCGGGGCAATGTTGCAAGATGGAAGTGTGAGGGAAATGCAACAAAAAATTGAAAACTCCAAGGAGGGAGTTAGCCCCAAAAAGTCTCGTGGCAGAGAAAACGCCAAAAACGAGTCTCAGCCACTATGTTGAATTCCCATAGAGGGAAAAAAGACCCACACTCGGGGCGTGGCGAACACCACGAAGCCCCGAGTGGTGCACAAGTCTGATAGGCACCGAAAAACGCCGTACTCAGACTTCAACAGATCCTCATCGCCGGCGAACACCACGAAGCCCCGAGTGGTGCACAAGTCTGATAGGCGCCGAAAAACGCCGTACTCAGACTTCAACAGATCCTCATCGCCGGCGAATCGCACTAGATGCGTACTGTTGATACTGAAGGGCGGTGCGTTGTGCCAGGAGTGTCACACGCCACTCATTAACCGCCAATCGCCACCCGTTACCCGCCACTCGTTAACCACCAATCGCCACTTGTTAACCACCAATCGCCACTCGTTACCCACCAATCGCCACTTGTTAACCACCAATCGCCACTTGTTGCTAGAAGTTCGATATGTTCAGTTGTCATAACTTCAAGGATGCTAAACATCGTAGTATTCTTCACAGTTCGTCAGCGTTCCTTGTTAGCCACGTGTAGTTCACGTTGCAACTTTGTTAGTCCTCGGCCACATCCTGGTTACACTTCCCGGCTCTCGTCACGGGCTGTGGCCGGCCATCGCCATGGCGAGTTGACAGGCCGTTGCATGGCCGTGTCTGGTTCTTCACATTGGCCGTATCGTGGGGGTTTTTACGGTGATTCTTTCATTTGATCAAACGGTCGCTGCATCGGAAACGCCTTCCAAATTTTGCATTTCTTTTAATTTCGTTAAGGATTTTTAATTTAACTTTAAATTCCTTGATGGTTAATTCGTGGCTTGTAAAATCCTTGCAAGAAGGAAGTGTGAAGGGCATGCAACAAAAATTGATAACTCCAAGGAGGGAGTTAGCCCTAAAATGTCTCGTGGCAGAGAAAACGCCAAAAACGAGTCTCAGCCACTATGTTGAGTTCCCATAGAGGGGAAAAGACCCACAATCAGGACGTGGCGAACACCACGGAGCCCCGAGTGGTGCACAAGTCTGATCAGCGCCGAAAAATGCCGTACTCAGACTTCAACAGATCTGAAGGAATTTTTAATTTTTATTTTAATTTTAAAATTCCTTGCTCGTTACTGACACTGACTTTTGTATGAGAGTCTGTGGCTGGATAAGGGCATTTGACTACGGTTGCACTACAGCCTTGTTGTACAGTGTGAGGCCTATTAGTAAAACGTTTGGAGTTTTGGAATGGAAATCAGGAATCTGCAGAACGAACCCGTTTGTCGCCTTTTGCTGGCTAAGTTTTCTGCTGTTTTATTTCTCAACTTCAAAGACGCAAGATTCTGTAGGAGGTTGACCAGGATGCCCCTCCCCCGACCTCGCTCCTGGCGTGTGGCTGGGTTGGAACCATTAACTCATTGTGAATGGAAACTCGGGTCATCTCTTTGAGTTGAAATTAAATTCAGGTCTTGTCTTAGAACAACGTCGAGTGACTGCTAACTTGTAAAACGGAGTTGTCCACTTTTGCAATGTCAGGTCAACTTTTTTGTCTACTTGCATCGAGTCTCTCCCCCCCCCCCCTAACCCCATAATTGCAAAGCCCCGGCGGCATTGCTCGGGTGGGCGATTTTTCATTCTTGTCTGAGGTCCAGACGCCGTACTGTGAGGTAATGGTGGTGTTCGGCTAACATCTAGGTTTGAAACCATTAGAACGTCGATTCCCTTCCAAGGGACCGGAAATTTGCTAACACTGCACGGCATTTTGTGTTTGAGCAGAGAACACATCCTCCCTCGTTCTCAGGTTCATGCCTGCAAGCGTTTTCCACAACGCACGTTGCACGGATTTCTCCACGTCACAGCAGCACGTTGCACGTTCCAGGGGTCACCCCCCTTTTCAAGGCAGGGGACGTTTTCCGTGGATTCTCACATCGTGGATGGGTGCCTCTCGGGGTCGTCCCCCC
>JAHWFP010050092.1:0-12467 GCA_023313725.1 Lithobius niger | reverse complement strand
TGCGTATCCCTTGGCATCTATTTACACTATTTACAACTGCATGCGGGGGTGCCTTAAATGTTCGTAGGTCGAAATGTTTAATGTTTAATGTTTGCACTTGGTCGACTTTTGTATTTCAACCAAATTTTGAATGATTTTATAAGATATTTTGACGGATTAATACACCACCTTAACTGACTAGAAACAAGCTTTTTACTAGGACAAATTTGAAGCCTGTAGCTCAAACTCCTCGGTCAAAAGCTAAAAAGCATTTAATAGGAGAGGACATATAAATAGAGTATTAGCATTAAATTCTGCATTTGTTTAGGCTGCAACATTAGCTCTTCAAGCTCTGAACTTTGTTAAAGTAAATAAAAAATAAAACATAATGCCAAGTTGCTTAGTGTTTTAATCATCATCCTTGCCCATAAACCAAACAAATATTTTTCTTGGCCTAATGTGACAGTAACCAGTATGCTTGTGGGATAACACTCAAAACATTCAGATGGTAATTAGTGGCGCACTATTTTTTACAGTGCAATTTTTATTGCTAGGATAAGCACAAACATATGTTTGGAATTTTTTAAATGGTATTTAATAATCTTTGAATTGTCAAATTCTAGGTGATCCAACGACGAGACTACACGAAGCGTCCTTATGTTAACTTTGATCGGCCGTGGTCTGAATACAAGGAAGGATTTGGTAATCTGAATGGCGAATTTTACCTTGGTAACCACTTTATTCACGCCCTCACAAAAGGCGAGGCTATGACTTTGCGTGTTGAGGTTGTCGATGGCTTGGGACGTCCTGGATTTGCAGAATATGACAGTGTCCGCATTCTAGATGAGTACAATAAATACCAGTTAATTCTGGGTCATTTTTTGGATGGGAACATCAAAGATGAACTGACTTCTCACAATGCCACATATTTTGCAACACCGGATGAAGATAACGACCGCCATCCTGGTCGTAATTGCGCTGAAACTTTCTTTGGCGGTTGGTGGTACGACAATTGCTTTCGTGTAAACCTCAACGGACTTCATGTCTATCCGTTTGATTCAAAGGCAATTCAGGGAATTTATTGGGGTTTCCGTTTTCCCGGCGGCAAAAGGCTGCAGTCTGCAGAAATGAAACTTCGCCCAACAAACTACAGAGGGCGTATGGCATACGGTTGAATATTTTTTAATAATGCAGTGAGAGCTTAAAAGTTTTTGTAAATTAAAATTAATGTGTTTTAGAAACTTTTGACAGTGACAATTCATTTTTATAGTAGACTTATGCTCTAAATGAATAATTATACAAATTTGTAATTTGAAGTATTTTAATGATGAATATTATTTTGTAGCCTTCATTTGGTTAATTTTAGAATCGGCCGAGCAAAAATAAAGTTGTGAAATTTCGGCAACTGGCATTTACAAATGGCTTAAAAATGACATTCGACCATGAAAATGCACAAAAAGCCATCACGATGAACACTCAATAAACTGTTCAACTTGAATTTGTGGTGAAGCTTTGCAACTCTCCGTTCACATTCTTCAGAAGCATTATTTGTTTGAACAGTCAAATTGTACTGCCGAGCACTTCATTCACTCAATCCTCTCCCTTTCCTTCCTTTTTTGTCATTCTCGTTGGCTTGCATGGGATTTACGTGTTAATGTTTACTACCCTGTGTCAGTTCCCAAAAATTAAGACGTTGCGTTGCAAAGACTTTGTCAGACTGAATTGATTTTTGGCCAGTCTTATACATGTATACAGCTACCTACAGCTTGTTTATGTATATCCTTAATCTGGCATAAAATTCTTCCGACTGCAAATCCTTTTTCTGTTTTTCCAAAGCTTGTTACAGTCTTTCAGACACATCTCTGAAAACTCTCGCGTGGTGGAAAATCCAAAATTGTTTTGCCTCCACCTTCCAAACTTTGGTGTGCTACATTAGTTGATGATTACTGGAGAACAACATTTTTATTGGTTTAACCTGAACTCAAGTAAAGTAAGGTGGTGTCTACTGTCCAGGCTTGTTTTTCAGTAATCACTAATCAGTGCTCGTAATGAAGATACCAGCTTTGTTTCTACAGTCTGCCAAAACTTGTCATAAAATACTTAGAATTTCGGGTTAAAACCTAACAAATTGAGTTTGCTTAAAAGGGCTTATTTTTACGTTGGCCTTCCTGTGTGGCGTTGTTCCATTACATTAAGTTGAACTATATAACTGTTACTAATACTCGTAGGTGCAGAAAGTTGGTAACCGGGTCACTTGGTTAACGGGATGGCATGGCCAAAAACATGTTCACATATTGCCATATATAATATGTCTCGTAAGAGTTGTTTTTAATGGCAAAAACCGGCAAGCGGTGTTTACTGTGGCATCGAAGTAAGGAAAAAACACTTTACCACAATTTTTCGGGCGAACAAAGTCCACTTAAATTTTTGGTGAATTCTAACATTGTTTTTAGAGGACCTTTCACCATCGTCAGAAGCCTACAGTTATGTCAAAACAATGATTACATTTCCGTTGCACAAAGGAGAATTCAAAAAATATGCTCTCTTACAGGCCTAAACCAGAGCATGCGTTACCACTGATCTATATATCAATACCAATGTAATCGTTGTTTTGACATTACTACAAGCTTCTGAGGAAGGTGAACGGTCCTCTAAAAACAATTTTAGAATTCACTGAAAATTCAAGTGAACTTGGTGCGTCCAAAAAATTGTGATAAAGTGTTTTTTCCTTACTTCGAAGAGTTGTTTTCTTCCCGCATTTCCCTCTTCCTTTGTTTTCTTGTTCAATGTAGAAAATGTATAAGCAGTTATGTTTATTAAAACATTTTTAAACTTTTTTTTTGACCTGCAAAACTGATCATCCCTCGAAGCTTCGGGAGCTTCACTAGAAAACCCCTACCAGCAGCTCTGTACCCTTCTCTGCCCCCTCCTGTCTCGCCCTGCTTTTTTTCCTTACGGAACCCATTGATCTTGGTTAACTAATGTGGGCAGATCAGCAATGTACATAACACTATTTCCTACCTGTAACACTTTGCTTACATAAATGTTTCAAATGCTAATTTTCTGTGAGTTGTGGTAAAACCACGTGGTTTGTTGGTCTTGTCAAGGGTTGGATAGTGGGTAAAGTTAATATGAGGACTACAAAAAATCAGCAGTAGCCATTTACAGTGGTAATTATCAGGCATCTTACCTCAAATGCACATCAAATGCTCATCTTGAATTTTCGGTAAAATGGGTATTTAAAGAACCCATTTACCCTCACTAGAAACAACTCTACTGCACCAAATCACAAAACACCCATCGTTACATTGTTCGCTCACAAATTAGAAAAATTTGCTGTACAGATCCAGAGCACTGTACAACTTTTTTTCAAGTGTGTGGGCGAACGATGTAACGACTGACGTTTTGTTGTAGTGGAGGTGCTGGTGATGAAGGTGAACAGATTCTTGAAAGACCAATTTATCCCCGAAGATTAAAGATGAACATCTGATGTGTTCTTTAGGTATTTCCACGTACTACTGAACCCAACCACATATATTTGCGTGTAGTTTCTTACTATCTGCAAAATACTTAGTTCAGTACATGTAATTCGTGCTAAAATCGCTATGCTATCATGCTATGCATTTCATTGCATCGTTTGTGTCAATTTGACACCATTCTCATTGGTACTAGGAGGCTGTATGAAAAAAGAATTGCAATGTTTCTGGTAGACCTTTGTTTTTTTACGAGTTTATTTTAAAACTTACACTGCATTTCTTTCTACTGGAAGCATATTAATATTAACGGAATGCAATATTTAAATGTTTTTAGGAGTTATTTGTTTGTTGTAAACTTACCTTCGTTAACCATTGTTACCAGTTGTAATAAAACAATATATTTTTTTGTGAAACTTACCATGAATTAAAATATATTTACAATGATTTGTGTCTGTAGACTATCGAATTAAAATGATGTGTTTATGGACCGCTGCAAGTGGCAGACTTTTATTGGTTGCAGTGTTTAACTCCAATAAATTCGTGATGTTTTGAAAGTGGTTTAACGGGTACCTCCTTGGACATTGGAGCATCATTTAAAAGTTCTGTTACATATATGACGACACCATGTTACGATATTTCCGTTTAGTCTGCTAAGGCAGACACTCCCGCTCTTGTGGGATGCTTTGCAGGCACAAGTGGTGTAGAAGGAATACTTACCAGGTTTGTGATGTGATGACCAAGGCCCACAGGGCATTGTATGGGGCGGCTATACAGCCTCCGTAGTGAAGAGTAACTTTAAAGTAAGGCTGTGCAGGACCGGCTACAGGTACCACTGGTGTCGGTATCGGACCGGCACCGGGTTAACAAGTACCAGAAAAAGTACCGGCATCGTCTTGTTTTTTCCAGAATCGGTAATTTCGTACATTAATAATATGGCATATTGTTCCCAGCACTACTAAAAATTAAACAACTTTTAAATAAATATTCTGCTAGGTTTTAATCTTGTTGCGCTTAGAAGTGTTAGCGAACAATTCCTTTGTAAAAGTGTTAGGTTTGTTACACCATTGAATTACTGATGTATCAACATGTTCTGTATTCTTTATTAAGTTATCATTTAGAGGGTATACAATTACAACTAGGTCACTCGATTTTTGGCCATTTTTAGGTATCTCATTGATTTTGATCAGAATTTTCCGCAGAATTCATTAGTAATAACTAGGTATGTCCAGGACCATCTGGAGACCTGATATGAATGAAGCACCAAGTAGGCATCTCTAAATTCATGATATGGTTTTTAAGCAACAACTGGATAAATCTAGTTACTTAGTCTTTTATTGCAACGAGAGATGACTTTGGTTTAAACAACAACTGGATAACTTTAGTTATCTAGTTTATGAATGCATCGTTTAGGGATTTTGTCCATTTAGAAAATCAAGTCACTAGAATTTACTACAACTAGGTAACTCTGTAGCAACCCAAACGGTCAATGTAACACAAATAATTTATTTTGGTCCCTAAAGGCCATAAAAATACAAGAATTTTCCATGTAATTATTGAACATTGTGATTATAGTTCCCACCTTTCCTTAAAGTTGAATCTTTGAGAATTAATATCTCATAACTATGTTTTTAGAAATAAATAGACATAAATCGCTGGAAATAATATTAAGGAAAATTGGAAATTAGCCAATAGCGAAAATCATACACTAGAAATAACGTAGTTCAGTAAGCCACCTTTATGTACTTACGTTTCGTCGGAGTGGCATGACCCAGATTCGAACCGGCTACCCACTTCGCCCCCAGATCACTTACATAGCGCCTTAATCGCTATGGCCACATCCTCCACTGGCATAAAGATAACTTACTGAACCCGTTATTAAGGTCACAATCGTGACCAGGGCTCCATTCGACCGAAATTCACTTGGCCAATGACAATGGAGAGGGAAGACAAATCACTTAGAAGGTTTAATAAAGGAGAAATAAATAGACATAAATCGCTGGAAATAATATTAAGGAAAATTGGAAATTAGCGAAAATCATACACTAGAAATAACGTAGTTCAGTCAGCCACCTTTATGCAGGCCATCAGTCTTTATGAGAGTGTATCTACGAATGTTTTTAGGAAAATGAGGCTGTACTCTTTGTTAGGCTTGCATTGCTTGAAATAAAAAAAAAATTGTTGTTTGATGAAGGGTAGTTGCAAAGGGGAAGTAGATATACCCGATACCTCAGTTGTTTTTTGGATTAAACTGGAACTATTAACGTTCTATTCTGTGTTTCCAAAGACACAACTGCAACTCGTTATTACTTCGTATTTTACGTTAACTCTTCAGCATTTACCCACTGGGGAAAGATTTATGACAAATGAAAGGCTGTAAACTTTTACAAACACTATCACCCAAAAGTGTAAATGTGCTAGCTCTATATTCATGTGGCTTATCTGCTGGACCCAATAACAGTTTTACGTCATCCATCCGTACTTGGTGACGTAGCATGAAAAATTTCATTGCTATGACGACCACTACTGTGGCACGCGTTATCAGCATTACCTTCAAAAGAGCAGAATTTCTCAATTTGTTCGCACTTTCCCATATTAAGGATAGTGCTCTATGTAGCAAATTTTTTATCAGTATGTGCAGTCCTTCATCAGGCGTCTGCTCTTTTGTAGGTAATGCTCTTGATGTATGTGTATAGTGTACATGAATTATATAGAGAGAATGGACAAAGCTTTTTTTCTAATGAGCATAAATGTCATTTAAAGGTTGGCCGGGAAACATAAAAAAAGCGTACTGTTAAAAGAAAAACACAAAAAATACATAAAATGGCTCTAAATGGTGTAAAGAAACATCTTAGTATGATAAACCATGTGTGCGCACTTGTGCTTGTTCCTTTTGGTACCTTTTAGCAGCTATGTCTAGTTAGTCACACCACTTAATTGAATCATAAAGATGAATTAGTGTACTATCTCGTGTCTTGGAGACCTTGGGACATAACCATGTATTGCGAGAACCACTATTAAACTAAGCCTTCTCGAGGTAACTTTTCCCTCTTCGAGAGAGTTGAATCTTCCATGTTTGGGCCAATCGGTTGCTAACGAAATAGTTAAGTTAGCCTGATTCCACTCTCCTTCTCGTACACGATTAAGCTGCGAGAGATAGGTGGCTTTTCGCTGTTGGTTTATTTCTGACTTAAATATTTAAAAAAAAAAACAAGTATACTGAACATCGGTGGATTCTATTGTTTTAGCACCTTTTTTACAAGTTATCTTTGATGTAACTTTCAAATAATGGACATTCTAAGTAGACAGCTTTTTAGTATTTGTGCTTTTCAGAGTTAAATAGGGTACTCATTGTATTTTTTTTTGTGTGTTCAACTCGTTCAAGACCAGCAACATTGTTATCAGTTGTAAAGGTCCAAGACATCCGTCTCCATCTGTTCTTTTATTTCTTTGCAATCAGGTATACACCCATCGTGTTGCGGGAAATAGCTCTTCCACCGTTAGTAATTCGTAACAACGAACCAGCTATTCCTGCTGTACCCATCATAGAAGAGATTAAGCATTTGGCCATTACGTAAGTTTCTTGGCTCAAAATTATGGTCTGCTTGTAGCTGGTAGATTTCGTGGTAGAAGAAAATGTAATTTGGTTGCACCTTGCAATTTCAGAGGTTACAGTTTATTCAGTGCAATTCACGAGTGGCTTGTACAAATGAAGGCGGAATACGCAAGCACGAAATATGAGCTGATTTTGGCAGATATGATTCTGCAACAGAAGGTTAGTTGGCAATTATTTTCTTGGAATGGGTGGGGCCTGAACAGGGCCTGTAGCCAGAATTTTAACCTTGCCCATGGCATGACCAGGAACCGGGAATCCAAAAAAGATGACAACCATATACTTTTGGAGGGGGGGATTCCAAACCAAAAAAATTCACTTTATTTTCTGGTAGCAAAGAATCTAAAAATAAATGGACTATAATACACCATGAAGTACTAATGTACGACATTCAAATTCGAAAAGTCAATACGATTCAATGTTCGCAAATTTTTGATAGGCAGATAACTAAAAATTTAAAATTATCTGCTGAATGAAAATTTGTGAACATTGATTCGTGTTGATTTTTTTATTTTATTTCAGTGTTACATTTCTGTACTTCCTGTTTTCCGAACATTCAAGTACGAAGGTTGGATAAAACTCACTAGTTCTGCTAGAGCCATTCCCACACTTAACAGGAAAAACGTCAATCTTCTGGGTGTTTTTTTGGACGTTTGAAATGTCCCATCACGCTAGAATTTTACCTAACACACGTGCTATGTGTGGCGGTGGTCTGTCTGCGGGCCTGCGGACCAAAGGAGTTGCAATAATGTCTTTGAATTTCCTTAGATTCCTTACTTTCATGCAGATAGTTTTTTTTGTCTTTGTTAATACCTTTGTAAATTATTTACAGACAGAACAGTGCGTTCTGCGTGAAAAAATTGAAGAAATCCAGCTGAAACTGACGTCGCCAACTTTAGAAAGTAAACAACGTTCCTGCGATAGAAATCTTGATTCTCAAGCCGCCTTGAAAGGTATACGTAAAACTGATCTCGTCTGTCGACTTTCATTTTGTGTCAAAGTAACCTTGGCAGAAGGACGGCCCACCTGGACCTAGCCCTCTTCCTGCCGAAATCTTTGCTAAAATATAAATTACTGTACCATGTTAATTCGAAATCGTTATTGTGACGTGTAAAGCCTGGCATGCTGGCCACTTGGTATCCATAATCGTGACTGGTTGGGAATTATTAGATTTCAGGTGTGAATAGGACTTTTGTGTTGGCGAAGCAGCAATGAGGTTTTGCATTTGGTTTTTCTTAATGCAATACACTACGTGCGTGGTAACCGTGAAAAAAAAAAACTTATTAAACATTTGGTTCGAAGAGCGCCCTGGTGATGTTTGAGGAAGTAAAGGTCTGCACTTGGAAAACATTAATTTCTCGACCTCTCAATTTAACAAGATAACTTTCAATTATATTTTCTTGCTGCATAACCCTTTCTAGTATTGTGCTTAATATTTATTATTTTACATAATTTTTAAATATATCTTGAACCTGATGGAATTTAAGCATAGTTATTTAGCAGAGACCATCACAATGTGCAGTTGCACAGTGTTAGTGTAAGAGTATGAGTATTCTGGCTTACCGTATAAGGATCTTACTTCTACGAATAGCAGGTCACCAACAGTTGTGTTGCATCGTGTGAACACTGGGAATGCTTATGTGTAGTTCACTGTTAACCAGGGTTCAGACAAAACCTGGAGAACCTGGAAATCTCAGGGAAAATGAATCCGAAGCCAAAATCTGAGGGAAATTTCAGGGAAAACAACATTTTTTTTGAAAATCAGGGAAAAGACACGGAAATTTGAAAATATGCCTTTGCATCTGATCTGTAAGTTCCATTGAATTCGTAGATCAGGAACAAAACCCTAGGATGTGCGTTAAATGTTAAAGCATTTTAGATATATCTTCAGTAAACCAAATCTTAGGATAGTACCAATAACTATGATGAAAATGTGTTTAGTCTCGTCTGGACTAGTCTCAAAACAACTGTTTTCTGCGATTTTGGATTATTTTCTTACAAATATTAATAACATTAGCTACTGTCTGTTTTCCTAACTAAACATCTAGTAAACACCTGGAAATGTCAGGGAAATTGAGAATTAAAAAATTGTCTTAAACCCTGTTAACGTCCATAGTTTAGTGTTCAAATACATTGAATACAGTCAGTTGTAGTTTGTTACTCGTCTGTTACATCTTGTGACCATCTTGTTCAAGGATTTCACATCGACTACTCTGCATATGACTTTGTCACACGGAGTTTAAATTGTTAGGGACATTGCCTTGAAACCTAAACGTGATAACTGTTTGTCAGCGTCTCTTTCATGACTGACCCCATAAATAACTTTCACTTGATATTCACCCTTCTTGCAGAAGGCTAGAGTGGCTTATATTGGGAATGGGACGCTTTGCGATTGGCAAGAGGAGGGGAAGTAATTAGCAGCTAGGACGTGTGCTATAACTCACAGGGGAATGGTTTGCAGTGGAGTTTTATTCCCTAATAGCACCTTCCGCTCCCATTGAAATTGCAGTATTTGAGTAAGGATGTGCGGTTTTAATATTTTGGGTTGGATTCGATTGATTTTGGAGCAGAACACATCGATTTCGAAATTCAATTTTTTTCCTTTTTCAATTTTAAACCTTTTTTTTTCAATTTTATTTATACGGGCTAGCCTTTAAAAAAATTATCAAGTTTCAGTAATTACATGCCTGTAAACTAATGTTACTCCAATACTTACGAACTAAACTTTGAGTGGTGTATTCATACATTGCGCAAAAACTACGGTACATTTTAGTCTTAACACGATAGTTGGAAATCAAGCTTTCACTCCCCCCCCCCCCCCCTCCACCCAATCTTTTGATTATCACCATACTTAGATTTTATTTAATCAAATTAAATTCATACATTGTGCAAGTTTGGCCAATTATTGCCCCTTAGTTGATTGTTAAGCGTACACTGGAGTCTAAAACGAAATCTTGAGGTTCGCAATTTTAGGACATGTTTTAGGGCAATGGCTACATTATTTTAGCAATGGTTACAATGGTACTGTACATAGTTGCCGCATAAAACGAAGTCATTACAAACTTTTGACTAAAGCTAATGCTTTACTTGATTCTAATTTGTATGTTAAACTTTATTTAAGTGTGTTCATTAAAAAAATGTCACAGAATCGAAAGTCATTCATCTCGTCACATGGGGATCTCGTTACTCAGTGGGAATCTTGTTAATGGTTGGGAATTTCATTACTCCACGATAATTGAATTTTTCGATTTTGATTTGGACGGATTCTATTCAATTTCAACAAAGTAATAAAATCGAAATTTCGATTTTTGCACAGTCCTATGTTTGAGTCTTATGGTCTCGCAGTGAATCTCGTGATTGTAAGTGATCTGACAACCTCAAAGGAGAATGAAGAGTATGTTTGTGTCCGAGAATCTAAAAATCGATAGCGATGAACCTGTGAAAACTGGTTTTCAAAAGTCGTTGAACAGCTGTTGTCTGTGGTCACCTTTGGTAAGAGAAAGATGCTCACATTTATCGAGGAATTGTAAGTTATGTGTATGTCAAGTAGATAAATGTTGCTCTGTATCGTTAAAAGAGTTTGGAAGTGTTTTGTTTAAAGCTTATATCCGTACCCCCTTCGCTATAAGATCTGGCCGTCATCCTGGGTACGCTGGCATGTAAGGAGTGATAGCGACATTTGCTTTGCTATGTATGTAGTTTTTTTGGTAATGTACGGTACTTGGCTTTGTGGGCTGGGAAAACATCAAATCTTAGAGAATTCGTATTGTACTTGTTTACAATAAATATTGTTCCACAACTAACATGATGCAATTTTTTTTTTGTCAGATGCATGTATTATAATGTGGAAGATAGGTGATTGTGTTGTAAATGTCAAAAGGCTTATAGCAGAGGCTGTTACAACCTGGAATACAAGGTAATCTTCCATCTTTCTTTTCTTCATAATGTTACCAATACAGGTATAGTTTGTGTCAAACTAAAAATACGGTACACAAATGAGTTACAAACTCAGCTTGAGCTTTAGTCAATAATGAAAAAAAAAATACTTGGTCTGGAATGCAGTAGCCTGTGTAAAAGTATTAATTTGTATGGAAAAAGTGACTGAAATCAAATTAAGGGACAAAGTTCTACCAGGAGCTTGTATCCATGGTGCAAATCTCACTTATTATACCACTGCTCATCACAAGGTTGCCTGGGAGAGAAGCTAAGGATTTCGCTTCCTGTCTTGAGGCTTGCGAATTTAACATCACCAAAATCTTATTTTGCCAAAGCACGATAAGAGACATTAACTTTCCGGGATGTGTGAGAGCTGGTGAGGAGCTGAGTGGCAAAACACAAAACACCAAATTTCTAACCCAATCTGCATTAGCTCGAGAAACAGTCCTCTTTCCTTATTCTTTCCTGTTAGATTTAATTAGGTGCGTTGGTTTTGTGTTAGTAACTGAACTTTTGTACGATGGCCCTAATTTAGGATTAATTTTTTAGGGTTCAAGAATTTGTTCTGCAACGTAAGAAAGATGAGAAAGCTGCTCGTCCAGCAGGTGTTGCTCGGCTCATGTCGAATGCGTCAACATCGGGAGTTGAAATGGTAAACTTGTGTTATTGGTGTGTGTGTGTAAGCATGTTTACTGTCAGATACTTGAATGAAAGAGCTTACCTTGATGGTAAGGTAGCTGAAGTTATCTCCCCCTTACCTATTCTGATCATTTCATTTCCCCTTTCTTTCTCAAGCAAGCCATTTATTCGGCCTCATTTAGGGCCATGAAGAGAATAATGTTTGATTCGTGGGCACTTTCCTCTTCCATAAGTAGTAAGGTCACCACTCGACCAGGCTTTACCCTAATTTTTTAGGAACTGATTTGCCTTTGTTGCTAAATGGCCTGAGAATGATGTATGCTATCGGCTTTTACGGTTAGATTAATGATTGATTAAAATATTAAAATTGGTTAATTGAAAAAGCCTTTACTTCGGCCACTTTACTGTGGCTGTGATTCACAGTACTTAAAGTGGAATACGCTTTCCAAACTTCACGTTATAGTCTATTTCTACGAATAGCCTTCTTCAGACCAAGTCAGAAACTTGTAGAAAGCAAGTCCAAATATAGGTTAATGTGCGGTGGTGAAAGGAGCTGGACAGCATCCACCCCGCCTTGCGATCCAATGTTGTGTATTGTGTTCCGTGCGTACAGTGCCCAACTACCTGCATCGACCAGCCCCCCCCCTCCAAAAAAAGTCAACCCCCTCCTTGCGATCTAATGTTTTGTTCCATGAGTGCCCCACAGTGCCCTACATCGGTGACACGAAATGCATGATTTAAAAATGTCACATTGCTTACTTTAAAATACGTCGTAAAAACTCAAAACACCGAATACAAAACAGCCATCCAGCAGTTTTTTGCTATCT
>JAHWFP010050047.1:185650-211638 GCA_023313725.1 Lithobius niger | reverse complement strand
GGGCCCTGTGATGTCTCCTGCTCACGTCGATTGTGGCATGTAAAATAACCTTGGAATTTCCGATGGTATTTACCTAGCAAAATTGTCCCTCTCTCCTTCTGGCACCATTCCTGCTGGGAGGGCTGGGAGGGCATCAAAAGCTAACCTTATGTAGAAATGATGTGCTGTTGCCAAAGAATGATGCGAGTCGATTGTTCCGGTTCAGATATTTATTGTAGGGCTAATATCGATGGAATAACATTACTAAGCTCGCCTGCCAATTTGGGAACAATAAACTATTGGCCGTAAACAAACTCGATGTATGAACAAATTCAAGTTCATACAGCCGAAAAGGATTTGACTTGCAAGAGAACATCTAGTCTGGGGAAAACCAAAGGGGGTTGAAAGGGTTTTGTAGCGAGCGTTAACCGTTCCCAGTCATCTGCCCGACAAAACCCTAAGGCACTATCGTCGGCAACAGAGGACAATAATTCTAAAGAAGTTGACATTCGTCAATAATAGTTGCCATAGCAATAGAAGGGTTTTAACATTGTTGAATGCCATACAATAGGTATGTTTCGATGAGGCCATCTGGTGAGAGATTCCAGCATCCAAGGCCAACCTAAATAAAAATGAGTGAAACGAGCGAGTTAAAGGTAGGGTCATGTTGGCGAGATACTGGATCCTGGGATCCAACACACATTTCTTCCTGAAGAATGCACACCTACCCGATTGGCATTCGAACAAGAGATCTACGTACTTTATTTGCAATTAAGGGATTGGCACGCAGAGGAGCATAAATTTTATTGCACTGTTTGGTTTATGAGTGCGAAGTTCTCTTCTGCAGCCAAACGACTGATACGTTTTTAAGAATGCAGTATTTATTTTTTTACACTTAAGTTGCCCCTGAGGCCCCTGAGACAGTGTTAGGCCATAGTTTGGGGGTTCTCTTTGAGACTTAGTAGGCGAAGATAAACTTTGGGGACGTCAAAGCACGTCGTTATCAATTCCTAGTTTGTGGATTACCTAAAGAGATACGAAATGTGGCTGTAAATTAAGTTTCCAATAAATTAATTATTTTCGCATAATTAAGAGAATTTAAAGGATTTAACCAGAGATCAAATTTTCCATCACACCCCTCCCCCCTATTGTTCGCCCGACAAATTATATTTATTTTTATGAATTGTGCAAAACGGGCACATTTTATTTGCTTTTAGTGGGAAGACAAGCCAAACCAGTAAGATAGCCAGTCTTCCGTGTTGCGCAACGTATACGTCAACTGATGAATGGACGAATTGTGTTCCTTAATTCATTAGTTCGTCACCAATGTACACAGAATCACTAACGTTTGTTTAGGGTCTGCGTGTATGTTTGCTTGTTCGGCAAACATACAAATTGGCCTGGTCAATAATGACACTCATAGAAAGAGTTTAGTGGGGGATGGGGAGGGTTAGAAACCCGATGGAGCCTTTATACCCACGAATAAAGAAGGAATATTAAAGAATATAAAGAAGGAAGATTAATAAAGAATAAAGAAGGATAAAAAACAGCGATGTTTAACAGTCTTCTTCAGAGTTGTTCTTCGAAGGACTTCGGTTCCAACGCTACTGACTACAACCAACTCACGAGGATGACCTTCAGTACCGTGTACAATTCGGACTATAATATGGGACCCAGTTAATCTACGAGAACCGAAATCAGTAGGAAAACTTAGGATCGAAAATATGGGGTTCCTCTTTCCCCCCTATCCAAAGGAAAAGATTAATGGGAATGATTAAAAAGCGAACCAAACTATTTAAAAGGAGAACGTGCACGAAACGGACTGTCATATTTATGCCATCTAGTTCCGACAAGTTTTCGACCCCTCCCTGCACACACTGATTCCACCCATGAGCTAGATGAAAATTGACCAACCAAATTTTCGCGTCAGAAAATTACACGCGTGACGTTTCCACTTCGACGTAACACATTGATGTAAATTCATTTGTCAATTATGACGCTACGGGAAATACACACCCTTTAAACTAGCTAAAAGTATATCAGGTAATAAAAATCAACACTTCAAAGATCAACCCGTTGCATAGCCTACAGCATTTTACGTACTTTAAACTAAGATATGGAAAAGGGAAATTTGTAGTAAATGTTAAAAAATAAACCAAAAAAAAAAGTTGCCTCCATTGTGTTTTTCGTTTATTTTTAAAGATGCCGGAATTTGTTAGGTTTTGCTAACACAATATTAGCCGCTACATGGCGTTGTCACACACAAAAAAATCTATAAGAAATGGATTATTGTGTTTGGCTAACAGGTAAAGGACATCTACCGAATAAACCGGCCAGCTATTTTCTAATTGGCCAGTTATGCACAATTTTCGTAAAGTTGGAGGAGGGTAGGGAGAAAGTGGGTTCCCTATGGTTGGTACGCCCACGGCTTGGGGAAATTCTTAACACTAGCTGGACCCGTGCATACTGCACGATGATTGAATTTCCCGAACTTAGATTCTCCAGGTGTTTTGTCGTCTTAGGAAAGTAACTGGCGCTGTCAATTTCTTCCGCCCCAACCGTACACCTCTACCCCCTTCCGTGCCCCCCCAAACACACCCCCCCCCCTCACAACCCACTTCACCCCCTCCCAGACTCCCCCAGTGTGGGGATTGTACCTCCCTGGCACCCAGGTGTTTGGTCTTTGGTTATAGTATCCCCACACACATACGCTTCCCCCCCCCACGCAGAGAATCGCCCCTCCCCCCTGACATGTGATTTCTCTCCCTCCTGCACTTCTTTCTCCTTTTCTCCCCCTTCTCATCCCTCCCTGGTCGGGAAAGACAGGACATTCCCAGGGATACTTTCGTGTAGCCCCGGAAAAGTCACAACGGAAGTTTGATTGAACTCTAAAAAAAACCAATCACTGAAAAAGCTAGCATTCAGTAAGCAAGTTAAGTCCGCTCATCAACGGCAAGTCAAAACGTCGACAATGCCACATTCCACAACAAAATGAGGCGCATTGTCTTTATAATTGTTTAAATTATAATTGTTATTCATTTACCGAGTGTCCACGGTCGAGCACGCAATGATTGTTGGTGCTTACTCTGAAACAATTCAGCTGAGCTCTGAAAGCCTGCATCTGCGGAAAAAAATAAGCTATTATTTTTATCGTTAATAGCTGCCAATTTCGAAGCCTATTGGCCTCGAAATTAAGAATGTAGCTTTGTTGGTGTAAAACTATACGGGTTTAGCTGAAACACTGGATCTTTCATTTTACCCATCAAGTATGAACCGTTTTAGGTCAAACGTATTTTATTGGGGCCACGGGGCTAACTCTAGATACAGCCACAAAATGCATCATCGAAACAGCGTAACACATCACTACACATCATTGCACATCAGTATATATCGCTTTCCTCCGAAACCTACAGCCTGTTTAACCATTTGAACTCGTTCACAGCTGCAGTTTCGTGGCTCTTACAAAATCCGCGACAGCCCACCACCTCTTGATGCACATGCATTTCTCACCACTCTGCAGGAGTGCCAGTATGGTCATGCACTCACCCACCATCTTGTGCATCACGCTGCGTGCATGCATGTGAAGGAAACAGTCTAGCAAAAAATTTTGGACTGAACATGCTGTGCCGCAGCTGCACAACGAGTGCTGTTGCCAGCCCATGCGATGTCGATGCTCAAGGAGTAGCGAGTGACCCGTACGCAGATGTGACACAGCACGTGATGCCCAAAAAGAGAGGCTGTTGAGGGGAACATCAAGGAAGCACTCAGGATATAGCTGAAACAGCGTCCAGTCAGACGGAGCCGTCGACCACAGGTCATTCCACTTGCTCAGTGTACGCTGCTGCAGAGAGCACTGCTGCGCTCGTGCAGTCCAGATTGGAGTGACAGCATAGGGAGCCGAATGCACAGCTTCCCTGGCTAGGAAGTCCGTATGTTTGTTGCCAATATTGCGGCTGTGACCTTTCACCCATCGCAAGGCAGGCATGGCTACTTGAGTGGCTACCCAGAGCTTTGAGCATGTCTACTTTGATCATGCCTACAGCAGCAGCAAGGGCAGCAAGCTCTGACATGGCAAAGGATGGCAGACGCAAATCTGCAGCCACATCTAGAGCCACAGAAATCGCCACTAATTCACACATGCTGCTGGAAAAAACATTACGAAGATAGAGCTTAGCCTCATACTTGATGGTAGGAATAAATATTCCAACACCGCCAGTCTTCGAGTCTGCAACATACGAAGCATCACAGTACACTTCACACTCCGCATAACCGTCAGCCAAAAACACCCTTTGCAGCTCTGTAATCCATGCCCATGGGCATGAAGGACTCAGGGTTGCAATATCGAGGTGTGAAACGTGTTTCTGGATGAGACAGGAGAGATATCCCGTATCCAGCAACACCTAAAGTGCAGCACTCTCTGTTATTGAGGGACAGGTAATCAACCAAAATTCTGGCCACAGGATCGCAAAAGCCGCAGCTTATGTTGCGTAAGGATAAAGCTATGACGAGCTCAGCATCATGCAGATGAACTGGAGGTTCACCCGCCTCCACCCACAATGCCTGTACAGGAGTCGAAGCCAGACATCCTGTCACTATCCTCAGCCCTACATTAACTGTGACCTGAATTGCGCGAAAGTGCCCCGGTGCAGTTACCAGGAAATGCAGATGGTAATCCAAGATTGACCTGATATGAAGTCAATATGCAGACAAAATCTTGCCCCTCGGAACATCGCGATATTGGACAAGTGCCTTCATTATTGGCAGACGAGCAGAGATGTGTGTCTGTAGACAGTTCGCATGCTCTGTCCACTCCAGCCCACCGTCGAGCAAGACCCCCAAGGTACTTTACTAGTTGAACATTTTGAATCGGGACCCCCTCAACTATGATGTCCATCCGACAAGATATTACTTCGCGATATCGCGAGAAGATCAACACCTCGATTTTGGCAGGAGCCAGCGCCAGACCGCGCATGCGCAGCTTACTGACTACATCGGCTAGTACGTGTTGTAGCAGTTCGTCTATACCTCGCAAGTCGGCAACAGCAAACCGGAGAGCTACATCATCGGCGTAGCAGACAATGTTGTTGCTCAACTCAAGCTCAAGCGGAACCTCGTTAATAGCGACAGCAAACAGCACTGGACTGAGACAGCTGCCCTGAGGTAAGCCCCTGACAGACACGGACTCCGTCGACCAAGTGCTGTTCACACGAGTTGCAAAACGCCTCGACCCTAGCAGAGCTAGAATAGCTGCCGTCAGTTTAGCGCCAACACCCATCTAGAGTAGCGAGGCGCGAACCCATGTGATGTTGACTGTGTCATACGCAGCCTGTATGTATAAAAAAGACTGCAACAACAGTCAAACCATGCACCCACGCCTCACGCACACTGGACAGGAAGAACAAAGTCGCATCCTGTGCACTCCTACCTGCATGATAACCAAATTGTTGTGACGACAAGGTAATACTCAAGGTGCCAACTCAATCAAAAGGTAAGCATCCTTTCATACACTTTACATAGGCAAAACAGCAGGGCAATTGGGCGATAGTTCCTCAAGTCGGAACAGGCACTGTCACTCTTGTGGACCAGGATAAGGATGGTAAACATTCATGATGCAGGGGCCGGCGCGCCATCAAGAAGGCTCTGAAAAAACTGCAGTAGAGCCTGCTGGCCTTTTCTACCGGCAAAGCAGCAAAATCTCTGTACGTGACACGGTTAATCCCTACAGCACTGCTGGCTCTGCATTACCTAAGTGCGGAAATCATCTCAGTCGTCTGAAAAGGCATCTCGCACTCCGCGTTCTGTGTTTCTGCCAGCTGCACCCAGGGAGGGGGGGAGACTCCAGTTGGCAGGGAGTAGACGCTTGCGAAACGAACATTAAATGCATCGGCTAACTCCTTCCCCTCGAAGTACTATAGTATTTGGAATGCCATCCGGCTTCTGACTGCAAGTCCAAATTAACGGACAATGATTGTCTTGCAGACGTAGAGCCCTCCACGCTGTGGAAATAGAGCTCACAGACGCCACAGCCGCACAAACGCGAGCTCCGTAACCGTGTTTCTCTTGTAGTATGATGTACGATGATTCAACAACAATGGAACGATAAGCAAGCCAGAGCACAGTAGTGGGTCGACGTTTCCACATTCTATAAGCCTGCTGCCTATCTTTGACTGCACGAGTGCATCCTCCTGTCCACCAGACTGGTTTAACAAAGCGGGCAGGCTGACTGCGATTTCCGATGAGGTGCTGACATATACCGTGAGCACCATGCCTGAAAAGCATCATTACTGACTGTAGGACGATTGCACTGCACTGCAGGTGCTGCAGGGGGAGCACTAACCGGCGAGAGGACAACCGGGAAATGGCTGCTTCCCACTGGTCCTCAGAAGTTTCCACACGAAAGGCATTAGAAACACCCGAGGAACAGAGGAAGAAGTCCAAACCCGACACCTGCACACACCCGGCATGCAACCAGACAAATGTCGGTGCATGCCCCAAATTATCAATCGCCCCAAATTCGCCCCAAATCGCCCCAAATCGCCCCAAATTATCAATCGCCTAGACAAGCTGCAAATCATGCTGGTCACATCACGGCGAACCCCACTGGTAATGGTGTGCATTGAAGTCACCCGCAATGATGCAAGGTGACGAAACCTGGTGCACCCATTGTCGCCAAATGCTCCAGAGATATTCCCTAGTGCATGCATTGCTACAACAATCACCCACTCCTCACCTAACCAGGCCTTGATGCTGCAGGCATCAATCCCCTCAACACTTTGACTTGCACACATAAAGTACCTGGCACCTGAATGCACGCCCGACATAACACAGTCTACATTTGCAATGGGGCTACAATCGGAGTTAGTGATAAGGGCATCTTGCACGCCCAAGATGTCTGCACCCTGCAATAAATTTTCAAGTTCCACCTTTTTACTACTGAGCCCACGTGCATTCCAGGTCCCGATTGAAAATAGGCTGCGGAATGTTGTAAACAACAGCTGTGAACTCTCAACACCTAAAGTGGCATGCTCGCCAACCAGGCCAGCCGCCGAAGCACCCTAGCCCTCACTCATGCTTACACTATCTGTAACTGAGCTTAGCACTGAACATGGCGTCGCATCTGGTAACGTCACATTCGCACTGACATCTGGAGGATCATACTCTCCTTTACTGACACAGTTGTGGTCTGCCGGTATTGCAATGGTACACTTAGGATTATCACTCTTTCCTTCAACTGACATGTTTACATCACTTTCTGGCACCTGCACTGACTCTTTTTCTGAAGAGTCATCAGCAACACTGCGCGCACTTGCAACATTGTTAGTCGTTGGGACCACCTTTGCTGCAGAAGATTGCCTTTTACGTTTCTTGTTCACACGTTGGGGGTGCAGTCGGACGTTCACTTTCTGATCCATCTGAGCCACTACCAGTATTCTGCTGTGGCCGTGTTAAAACTTCAGCTGCAACTGCTGCCACTGCTTTCACATGCTCTGGTGCACTTATTTCTGTGCCTTTGTTAGTTGAAGCACTCGCATTTACATACCAAACGTCCAGACAGCCACTTCTTTCGTTCGCGCGCACAATGACACCATCACTCGGTCTTGGACACGCACTGTTCGAGAAAGCCGCTACGTCATTCTTGCCAGGACACTACTCACTCTGGTGATTTGGTGCACTGCTATTTACAGTGCTACGACTGCTCAGCTCTCTGACGACACGTTCATTCTCCCTGGCGATGGCGATAGCGCGCAAATGAGCACAAAGGTCGCGCGGGTCACAATAACAGCCGCAGACCATGCATTCTACACTAAGACACGCGCAACGAAAATGGCCGTGCATGCTACAGCGCAGGCAGCGCGGCGCGCAGTCAGTAACCACGACCAGCGCCGGAATGCCTCTCAAGTGCAATATGTCAGGGAGATCTTCTAGCGTTACATGTTCATGCAACCGGAATTTTACTAGTCGCACTCCTGAAATGCAGACTTCTCTTGTGCCTTTAGACATTTTCTCAAACTCATGGTGGAGGAGGACCCCAAACCGACGAAAAGCATTGCTTACATCTTCTACCGTAACTTCGTACGGCAGCCAGTGAATCTTGGCTGACAAGCTGTTATCGTACAAGTCACAGACTGACACTGACGCACCATGCAATGCAATAGACGCAGTGAACAACTTCCTCTTCGCTGCAGGACTTCTCACTACTACCTGATAGGCATTCCCAATCCTTAAAGGGCATACTGCTTCAACTTCATCCGCACTTATCACCCCTGCTGCTTCATCAAATGTCTGAACTTGGTAATATATGGCACTCCCTCCCGACGGCACAAAAACACCACAGACCTCATCATACGGATGGTGCTTAGGCTTCCTTCGTATGCTTTTTTGAGATGCATCAAATCCCTCGCTCGTGCTGCATCCTCCTGCACTTTCTGACGCTAATCAAAAACGATATAATTTTGCAAAGTACGACGATTACTTTAGTCTTTACGACTCACAAGACAACTGAATGACATGCTGCTATTCTTGTCAGACAAGCCATTGTTGCTCACATCATTGTTGCTTGCACCATTGTTGCTAGCAGGATCAGGTACATACATTTTGAACGTTTTGCCTTTCACCAACAGCTTCAATGCCAAACTGCTGCAGTTTTTCTGGCGCCACTCAATGACGTCTTGCTTTAGCACAATCTCTTCAAACACTGCACAGGGCACAACCCCAGACGTCAAGTCTAGTTCACTGATCTTTTCACTTTCTACGAACTCGGACAGAAATTCGTGTACATCAGACGCCATTTTTAGTTCGTAGCAAAGACATCACACGTGCACGAAGAAATAAAAAAAAGCGTTTCTTTTAATTGTAACGATAAAATTTAATTGTTGCTGCTGCTGCTGATCCTTGAGCGTTTACGGTATTAATATAGTAGATTTTGTAAATAATGGTTCCCGAGAAAAACTTAAGTAATGAATCGCCCAGAAAACACCCTGTATCAAGGGGGGGGGGGGGGGGGTTAGAACACGATGTTTACATCGTTACGTTAACACTAAACAACGCATGATAGGAAGTTCGCAAGGCTTCACTTTGTTGAGCGTAACAAACAGAGTTGTCCGCGGCTCTGCATCACACGTTAAATTCAGGAATCAGTACAGTCTCGGCAAAATCAAGGCAACTAATCCCGCCTGGGGGTGATGACCTTGCCGGCAGAAGCCAAGGATGGCTTCCAGCATTTTACTATAGAGCAGCGTCATGTGCCGTCGTATTGGCTACGAGACACCATTTGGAGGTAATAGCTACAAGGTGCACTAGATTAAAATGTAACGGAAAAAACGGCACTTCAGTCAAGACAGTGATTTGAGAGCGGATTTCTTAGGCTTAAAAGAAGTTGTTTTCTCCAACAACAAAAATCGCGCGTTATTCACTCACTCCGCAACCCTTCCGAATGTCAATCCAGTAGCAGTCGCCACTTGGCCAGTAGACCTTAGAAAGCACTCGCCATTTCACAATTTTTACTCGCCACATACCAAATACGTCTTGTATGATGAAAGGTTTCTCTAATTTATGCATCAACAAAATTGTGCAATTTTCCTAAACTCCAGTATTAATACAGAAAATCCAGTTATATAGCCCTTATAAATCTGAGCATAACGCCGCAAGCCGTTCGTCTCTAACTTATACGGTTCCAGAGATACCCCTTTTTTTGTAGCATGCTCTGTAGCTAGTCGTCAATTTGGCGAGTAAGGCTAAATTCCAAGTCGCCAACTGTTGATTTCCACTAGCCAAATGGCGAGTGGCGACCGACATTGGGAAGGGATAGGCTTAAGAAATCAGGTCTAATAGCACTGGCTTCAATAAGACGATCTTCCTTTCTCCCTCCAGTGCTCCTTGCAGCTAACCCAGTTACTGGCTCCACCATAGAGTTATACACAATAATACTACTTCGTGGTCACTGCCCTATAGGAGTCGTCGCTACAAATGTCGTTCACAAGTTAACAAAATGAGTTTACTCCTTACCTGTTGTGAAGTAACTTCAGCGCGGCTTTAAGGGCTTGCATTCAAACTGAAACTCAGTTCGAATTTCAGTTCATCCCTTTTTTTTTTTTTTCAAGAAATTGAGCCAAAATTAATACCAGACCTATCGCCCTAGTAAAGATATATTTTTCTGTTAAAAGCTTTAAGTCGTTCTGCCTTGTTAGAGAGATAAAAATATAATAGTTTGGCTCGTTGTCAGGATATTTTCCTGTCGTTGGTATCGGCTGCCAAATCCGACAAAAAAAAAATAATACCCGTATAGGAACGCAAATTAAGCAGAACATAATCACTCTGAACTATCGGAATTTCAACCGTTGCTGAGTTATGAACGAGGCAAAAGCGTGCGGTATTTATATATTTTTTTTAGTAACTGCTGCAGGTACAATAAAAATGTGATTTTGTCTGTATTCAAAGTAGTGTTGGATCTCAAGCCCAAATTCAGGGTGGATTAACATTAGAGCTGGCTAGAGCTCAAAAGCTTTCTAGTAGGCAAGAGCTTAGTAATTGCTTTTCGGGTTCTGTCTGCATACATCCAATTTAAAAAGCAGTTACTCAGTGTTGAAAACATGTTGAAATGGCAGCTAGTCTCACGCCAACGTTGGGGGGGGGGGGGGGAATTTTTTTTTTTTTTTTTTACATTTAATAGCAAGAGTGATGTTTTGCCCAGAACGGCCCTGACTCAACACAACAATTAAACCAAAACGAGAGACTCTTTTTAAGCAAAACATGCTTCGTAATTTTGCGTAAACGTTTTGCAGGGAACTAATTTTTTTTTAGTTTAATTTTCTTCATAAAAAAAAAACGAGACACGCACACCGAAAAATCGCAAATGTGTGTCAGTATACTGAGTTTTGCGACACACGTTTGTGATTTTTCGGTGTGTCTCCTTTTTTTTTGGGGGAAGAAAATCAAACTAAAAAAAATTAACTAAAAAAAAGTCTTCTGAAAAAATTTCTCCTGCAAAAGGTTTACGGAAATTATGAACAAAACGAGTGTCTTAGTTTGGTTTATCTGTTGTGTTGAGCCGATACTTCACCCAACAGCTGTTTCATTAAACCGTGATTTACAAAAAAACGGGGGAAAAAACATGGATGATGCACAAAGCCAGACTGAAAATCACACACTTGTCTCGCACCTTCTTTTCCCCTCTTTTTAATCAAAAAATATACTTTCTCTAGTCTACTAGAATTTCTCCAAACAACAGGCCAACAGGCTGCAAACTAGCCCAATAAACAGAATAGAGTAGGTGGCTCCATCTGTGATACAAATTATGAAGGACATTAAAGTGCAGTATTTCAAAGTAGTTCGTTGCTTTAATAAGGAGCGGAGGACGCCACAGATACTTTTCACCAATTCACCTTTATTAATACTGAGCCTACAAAAAGTGGAAATTTTAGACAGAGATTGTAGGAATATTGCAAAAAGGACGAAAGCAAAATTCTACCGAAATACTAATTCGTATTTCGTTTTTGAGATCTTTGAGTTGCCACATTATTGCAATCCGTATACGTTTTTTTTCCCTCGAACGATTTAGCGAAACGCGATTATGGTGTAAAGTCAACGTCAACATAACTTGGGAGAAGAGGCGAATAAAGCAAGATGTTGTACAAGATATAAACACTACAATTATGACGTTTCTGTAAGTACTCTTCCCGTTATCAAGGAAAATGTCTATTAGCGACTGTAAAACACTTTTACGTATTGACCGTTAGCAGTCACTAATACACGTTTTAGCTTGATAACTGAAACATCGCAATTTTAGTGTTTTTCTCCCACGAACTTGCTGGCTTCCTACTCCGCAATTCGACTTAGGTCCTTTACCCGTACTTCAAACGTCAATATAATGTATTACACATGGCGTCAATCCCGTTTATGTAGACACAGTTTGACGTTAACCGCACACCATACTCTTCTTTTGCTAAACAACTCACAGCTATCTATACCAGAAGTACTTGACTGTTCTAAGACCTTGTTCCAGCGTATGATGCTTTGGCTGGAAAATGATTTAGGTTATAAATACAGACTGGAACTGAAGTTTGATCTTTAGGATATTTCACAATTAGGATGATAGCATGTGTCCTTCCGCGAATCTCCACACGATCCGTCAATGCGAAAAAAATTGTTTTTTTTGGACCGTATAATTACATGAAACTACGATGTCAACAAAGCAATTGTGTATTCCCATTCAGTAAACGCCAAGCTTCGTAATTATAGTGGTGTTGCGACAATACGCGACACGGATCTGATTTAGAAAAAAAAACCATTACTTCGGAATCGCTCAGTGTTGAATTCAATGTTTTTTACCAACAGGGCAATCGTGAATATTCGTTGCTTCATAGAAAATTTGGCCGTTTGAACCCTAATGTAAAATACACCAAACTTTAAATTGTTAATTTTTTTAAAGTTCAATGCATCTTGGTAATCCCGATGTCGACATTAACGTACTGCTGCCACGTAATGATACTAAAACTGGGACTATTTTGTTTAGCGGAGGGTTACTCCTTGTTGCGTGTTTGTAATTTCCTACATTCTAATTGTGGAATATACAGTAGTAGAAGGAAAGGTCAAATTTTTGTATTCATTGTATTGGAAACAAGTTGTAGGTGGGTGTTCGCCAACGGAAAAACTGTAGAATTTATACTTTGGCGCCACACAGCGTCTGTTATGTCGTTAAAGGTTGCAGCAAGAGACGGAATGCACCAAGAAATGGCATGCAAACGGCCAGAATCAGATGCCTTTATCGCTCCGTAATTCATGTAGGCCTACTTAGAATAACATATTTGTATCCAATGTGACTAACTATTGTCGTTCTGGGAACAGCTGACCTTACTCTCTCACCTCCCCTTCCTTCCCCCATGAAGCACTGTCATCACAAACCAGCGTACACACTGGAGATGCGCACTGTCAGTGTAGACGTCACTGTGTACCAGCTCAGCTTCCATATACGAACTATGTACTGGCGCTACACATTTTTAGACACAGTTTGTGTACGATACTTTTAGTGTTTATAGTACACAATTCGTGTAGAGGATGAGCTAGTGCACAGTGATGTGTACTGTAAATGCACACTGTCTTTATAATAGCTTTCCACGTCGTTTGACTAACTTTAACACATATTAGTACAAAACGACGTTCGTATGCGGTTCACTCAACGCCAAATGGTCGCGTTGAAAAGGGGCCAATTCCCCACCCTCTCCCCAAGAAGTGCTTTCATCAGAAAACCATATATAACCAGCAGGTTTCACGAGTGCCCTTTGCCAAAGAGGTATACCGTTATCAATAGGAATCTCTTCCATCAAAATAAGTACAAAACCATGAATATAATAATACGCGAAAAGTGGTGAGAATAAAGTTTTTTTTCCTCTTCGTTAACCGTTGCTCCGTTGTTGCAGAAAACGTATCGGTTGTAAAGAAACACTATATAGTATATACTTGCCCATTTTATCTGATTTTTGCCGCTAAAAAGTTAAGGCGCCCTGCTCAGGGGCGTAACTAGTGGGAGAGGGGGAAGGAACGATTCGCCCCCTCTATACGATTTTGATATAAGATTTTGAAAGCTCATTTGGCAAGACTAGTCATTTTTTGCATAGCTGAAAAAACCTTTGACTATCCTGAGGAAGTTATTTTATTTATATAAAATAGGTATCTAGTACAAAAACGGAAAGATTTGCATTACAAATATTTTTTATGCGTGTATTGCAGTCGGCAAAAATATTTCCAACGGAAAATAGCAAAAATGCGTTTGCTACAGCGCTCCCCTAGACCCCCCCCCCTACCTGTTATTGGCTTCTTCCTCCACACCATTCGGCTAAATGGCTAGTGTTGCTTCTCAGTACAGAAGGGACGAGGGGTAATCGTCTAACAGGAAAATCGCATAATTGGAAGAACGTATACATATAACGGAAAATCGTCTAAAGCGAAATTCGTATAATGGAAATGGTCTAAAGTACACGCGCTACCGCGCTCGCTGCGGCTGTACATATAACATCAGAAACCGCAGGTATATTACTGACCGGTTAGACGTTTATCCATTATACGATATTCCGTTTAGATGATTTTCCATTACACGATATTCCGTTTTGATAATTTTCCAGATTTTTTTTATTTAGGCAGATATTAGACAATTATCTCATTGGACGATTTTCCAGTTAGATTTTCGCCCGACCCCCAGTACAGAACCCAACTTATGCCACTGGTCATGCTCCATTACCGTTGGGCGGCAACCTTGCTATGGGCCTCTGTTTGGACTCCTACTACAAACGACCTTCAAAAACCATTCCCTACTGTCAGATTTTTTTTCCTTGCTCAAACCATCATTCACGCTTTCTAAAGGTTAAAAGTGAAAATTCCGACCTGCAACAGTCACTAAAAACAAATGACTGAACGCGCATTCGCTTTCAACAAAATGATGTCGTAATGCATAATTTAATTGTAAGTTTGGGCGGGGTGCTTTTGGGGAGGTGCTTTCCTGCTTGACATTTCGATGCCGACCGGAGCGGAAGCAATGGAGCGTGGCTTCTGGTATTGAATTCTTCGTGCCTTTTGCTATTTTATTCATCGCAGGATTTATTTTAAGGAAAATTATTTCGTTACCAGTTACCAGAACAAGATTATCACTCAAGCCAATAATTTAGGTCATACGAACGGAACAGTGGGCGGCAGATAACGAAGGCAAGATAACGCTGCGGCAGTTTGTCTTGTAGGCCAATTGTTTTTTCTTTCTTTGTCAAGCGTGTGTTTAGTTTACAACTTAATTTGCTTTTTCTTTTTTTGTTGTTTGTTTCAGTTATTTAGCACCGGCGCTTCATTTATCTGGCGTAAATAAACTCCATCAAACCTGATTAAAATTTATCCAATTGTAATTGATGCTAATTGTGACAATTTTTCGTAATGAAAGTTTTGTAAATTTAATTACATTTACGAATAGGCAGTAGCCTACATTGTTTACGCCTATTGTTTTTGTACTGAAAGTATTATATTGATGTGTTATTACCGCTTGGATGGCTCAGTGGGAGAACCATTGAAATCAGCCAGTGATTGAGGAGAGCGTGGACTCCGTGGCGCCAAATCCGAACTATAATTTTTAATTGTTGCCACTAATGACATGATGACATGAGATGACTCCAGTTACGGAATGCAGATATGAACCTATTTTCGTTCCCCGTTGGACTCCATACGAAGCATCCCGACCGAAAAATATGGACCACCCACCATTGAACTAAATTATATAAATTCTAACTATTCGAACACAGTTACGTGGCCAATACTGACTTTTATTTTGCCGAGCTAGCTTTTTGTCGGCTTTCGTTTATTGAGGCAGTTCCATGCGGTTCAATACCTAGCCACCAAATTATTCCATCTCGTGCGTAAATCGTTCTGTTTTGTGCAGAGCAATGTTGTGTGGTTGTGGTAAAGGATGTGTCTTGGAAGTCTTAAACATGGTCAATGACATACTTAAGAACCAAAATAAACCAAACGAAACCACAGTATTATTAGATCAGTGGTTAGATTGTCGCTGAGGCAGAAGCCAAGTTTAATTTAAAGAAGACAGTGAAGTAAAACTAAAATACTGTGCTCGGCAAGGGGGGGGGGGAGTGATATTATTGAAAAGTGCATCATTACGTGTGCCTCCTTCTCCTTCATCACATTTCGTTTTCACTTTTTTTTATAGACTCTTTAAAATCGCGTGCGTGTTCTGGATTCCCGGGCATTTCTAAAATCAATAAAATTACGCATATCATTTTGCCGCTTCCGTTTCCGCGTGCGCCATGTGTACCACTGACCTACATTTGCGATTTTGTTTCAATGTCATTGTCGCCAGTTAATAACATTGACATCAACACCCCGCTGTTGTTGTGCCACAGACACGCCCGTTACTAAAAGAGAAATCACCGCTCGTCTCCTCACGGCAGTTCAAATACCAAAACACAAGTGGTTGTTTCTCTTCCCAGACATCACGCGGCATGTCAATAGTTTTTTTTTTTTAATCTAAATCGACAAAAACGGATAAGCGTACTTACATGATATATTTTGAAGGTCTTGTACGCGTAAGGCATGTTGTCTGTCAATTGGTCAGAAGCGTGAGTGAATGGATTTTCGAGATGTTCTTTACACACAGCGTTGGGTGGCTCATCTCCGGTGCTCTACCGCCCACAGCTGCTGCAGACCCATCTGTCAGCAGCGCATGCGCACTGGCGTAGTATCGATCCCAGCTGCCGCCATCGTAGCATTGAAAGTGAAGCGGCGGGACTAACCCGTGACGAAAAGGTGATATCGGAAAGGTGCACCGTTTTGCTTGCCCTCACCGGTATGTGTGGGAGATTATGCGGAACCAGGCAAACGTGATGTTAAAAAAATGATACTGCTCTTGCAGAGTTCTTAAATCAGGCCAGCCGTAGGGTAGAGATCTTACTTCAACAGGAGTGTCTTCAAGCAATATAAACGCTTACCTCAGAACCTGCCAGCAAACTAAGATGTAAAAAACTGTACAAAACGGGCGGAACACTTTTGTACGAAAGTTTACAATGCACACAAGTGTACAGAAGCGTGCTAATAAAGCAAGCGGTTCTATGGGACGCCATACAGGCCGTACTTACTTAGCTTCTTCTAGATTCGGTGGTTGCACGGAGTTGGTTCATGACTGGTAATATGTAGAAATTTAGGCGATTCCTCGGGCGATTCCTTTGAGTGAAGGATGATATGGCAGAACATATCGCCTCCCCCCCCCCCCCACACACCCAAGGGAAGGGGAAGGGAACAAATTTAAGAAACGTTTTCGTATATTCGAAAAACGATTCGTCAGTATTTATATCAGTGAACTTTCTTGGAAATTAGGTTACTTTAAAAGGACTTGCCTTCTCACTATATTTGAACAACTTGCGTGAAACTGCTTTTGCAATACTTATAGTAGAAAAAAAGTTTCTCACGAGGGGAAAAATAGGAAAATGTAACATTTACTCGCTTCTGAAGGTAATGTAGCAATACTGAGCCATGCAGAAAAAAAGCCAATCAGGAGGAACGTACCTTAAAAGTTATTAAATATTTCAGAAGTTGCGGGGCCCCCCCCCCCCCTCCTCCCCTTCTATAAAGAGTCGCTATCACTATCAGGACTCATTCTTTGGGTACAGTCACAACATTAAGTTTGGAAGTATTATTTTAACAAGATTTTGGCACATCCTGTTTATTTTATTTTATTTGAGTTTACAGGCCTATAACACCAAGTGCTCAGTCTAATCTACTTAAAACTAGGCCTGTGGCCACTACGGAAACAATTAGAGAAAATCAGAATCTACCGAGATTTTGGGAGTTGATCGAGATTTCAACAATCTCGAGCAAATCCCAAAATTTTCATACAACACAGGACAGGCGTAACGAACATGTGTGAAGACGAGATAAGTCGAGAAGAGTCGAGATTGTGGCATGTTAATTGAGCCCAATACAAGAGTCAAATAGTTAAGACGTCAAACTTAGACTCTCGACGTATGTTCCAGCTCGTCTTAAGTCGTTTACAACGTGGTATATTGAAGAAAGAAAAAATAAAATCATTGAATAAATATTTGATTGCCAACGAAGCTGCTGGACATGAGCTATAATTGTATATTTACTATCTTAATTATATAAATAATCGTTGACTGTTCGGTGATCAATTTCAATTAATTGTTTAAATACTGATAAGTTGCTTATTTAAATAAACATTTCAATAGTGAATTAAAAAAACAACAAAATCTACGAAACAAAACATCGACGAAGAACCGTACGAAGTGAAGACATGAAAAAATAAAATTGACTTGCGTCCTAAAATACTTGGCGATTGAGCATATGCTTTATTAATTCACCCCTGGTATGACTGATTCAAAGTACATTTGGCTCGTTTACTCCCTTTATGCCCTTCATGCCTTTTATGCCATTCCCTGGCGCCCCCCACCTCCCACCCATCAGATCGAAATCAAACAGGCATCTGATAAAAAAAAATTGACCTTTAATAACAAGATGTTTCAAGTTTGTTTTAAGACTCAAAACAAAAAAAAGAGCATCAACTGACCCTCGCTAGACTACTACCGTATTCTCACGAACTGCTGCAAAATTTTAGCAAACTACCTTTATCACAAAATTTCTGAAACAGTTCTGCTCATTCTACACTGACTGTCTTGTGGGTACAGGTGTCCACCGGCACGTGTGTTGTTAAAGGTACACGCATCCAAGTTGGCTTTTCTGTATTACCGAGGGTACATGGATGTTCGTTAGAGCGACGTAGTGTTATGTCGACTTAATTTTACGACGACATTCGTTGATTCGCATCAAGAACCTCCATGTAACCGTGCTACGTCGCATTAGTGGCGAGCTTGTAGCGAATTAGTTAAAACCACCTCTTTACATCGACGTAAGGAAAGTTAGTGCGACACTGGACCTCCATGTACCCACTTAATCCGCTTTCTGGCTTAACCTAGATCTAGTAGTACGCTGTAATTGGTCGAAACAGTAGGCGCTAAAACGTCATTCTGGCGGCAATTCAATATTGGCCGCAGTTTTTGGCGGTACGGACCTAGGTCTTGTTGGGCATCGTATTCGTGTGTTGGAAGGGCGGGGGGGGGGGGGGGACCCGGCGGAAAACAATAGTACTAGTAAAATGCGTTTTTTTTTCCCGTCCGAAAAACTTTGTCTTTATATCTCAATTTAGTTATGGTCACGTAACATGATAGAGCACTAATTAAATTACTGAAAATTATATCATTACAAATTTGGTGGGGGGAGGGGGATGAGAAGCGCCAGTAAACAAAAGTCCGCTACTCGTTAAGCTGTTTTTTTTTTACGGTCCGAAAAAATTATTCTTATGTTTCAATTTAATGACGGCCACATAACATGATAGAGCATTGATTAAATTACTGAAAATTATATCATTAAAAATGTGGTGGAGAGGAAGAGGAGGAGAGGCGCCAGTGAACAATAGTCCAATACTCGTTAAGCTGGTTTTTTTTATTTTTACTGTCCAAAAAAAATTATTCTTATGTTTCAATTAAGTGATGGCCATGTAACATGACAGAGTACTGATTAAATTACTGAAAATTACATTATCGAAAATTTGTTGGGGGGGGGGGCACCAGTAAACAAAATTTGATTGCTTGTTAAGTTGTTTTTTTCTTGTTCGGAAAACGTGTTCTTATGTTTCAATTTAGTGAAGGCCATGTAACATGATAGAGCATCGATTAAATTACTGAAAATTAAAATTATAAAACATTTGATTGGGGGGGGGGGTGAGGCACCGTAAAGAAAAGTCGATTACTTCTTAACTATTTTTTTCCGACAAATCTTATTAACACTGGCGATAGCCAGTGTTAGTAAGGGTCGACCTAGGATCTCATGTGTTAAACTTTCAACTTAAGAGCTTATAACTCCGTCAAAAGTATACATCTTTAAACGAAATTTGGAATCTAGCCTTGACTAGTTAAGGCCTGTCTGCAGTCCAAAAATTGTGAAATTTGGTCGAGCCAAACCCAAAATACAGAGAGGGGCCAAATAGACAACTGCTTGTTCTTGTTCTGGGGATGTACCTTTCGTCTGTCCTCTCTACAGGTCAAACTATTTGTCCTATGAAGCTGGTTCTTAGCTCATTTTACAGGTATTGCTCTGTAGATGTGCCCTTTCCATAAGGCATTTTCTAATTAGTCAAGTGGTTCAGGGGTTATGGAGCTCTAAACGACCAGATTGATTGTTTTACATTGTTTTAAACATTGTTATTATGCAACAATGCAAATTAGCAAACGCCGGCTGCAAAACTGAAGGTTAAAGGATTTGTTTCTATTATTAACACTGGCGATAGCCAGTGTTAGTAAGAGTCAGCCTAGGGTCTCTGTGTTAAACTCTCTATTTTCACCGTCAACTGCACTGTTTTACAGTTTAGCTGCAATTCTAAAAGTAACACGAATTAATAAACAAAAACGGAACGTTAAATGTTTAGAGTATGGGTCTAAAAGTCAAAACCTAGAAGGAACACGGACAAGCTTTGACAGTCAGGGTCTAGGTGTAAAATTTTGTAAGAGGCTGGTAAGCATTAGACCCTTACTACCCGGTGGTCAGAAATACATACATTTTGACGAAAAACTGGAAATCCTCCTACAATGACCCATGTGATGATCCAGTGGTAGTATGGTATACGTTTGCTGCTTTGCTTTATGTTGAAAATTATTTTTCGATTTAGTAACATGTCAGGGTTTCGCAGCAGAGAGCATTACTGGTTATCCTCTACCGTAAATCTACGAAATTTAATTAAAATTTCTAAACCATCAAAAGACAAAATGCCAAACTTCACAAGAAAATTATGTTCTTACAGTTCCATAACAATATTCTAAGAACAAAGAAAACCTGCTACAACCGTTCATACACACGTTCTGTCCAATAGACTAAAACTAAGCTAACCAACGGGTAGTAAGGGTCTAATGCTTACCAGCCTCTTACAAAATTTTACACCTAGACGCTGACTGTCAAAGCTTGTCCGTGTTCCTTCTAGGTTTTGGCTTTTAGACCCTTACTCTAAACATTTAACGTTCCGTTTTTGTTTATTAATTTAATATGTTTCTATAGATGGCACATGATAGTTATATTGATGTAACATGATATAGCGCACCCATTAACTTTTTGTTTGCGGCTAATCCCTCCCCCCCCCCCCCGCCCGCACACCGCAATAGCTAATCGGAGCAGTCGAATTCAAACCTTAATTATTTTTTATAAGCAAACATTAAGTTTACAGTATGTGACGCGTTCCAAGCATAGGAGTTGAGTTGTTTTGAACAACTCAACTCCTATGTTCCAAGCTCTCCTATGCTGCGCATGTAGCCACGTCTAGCTCCGCAGCTCCGCGATCGCGTTAGCTGCTCTTCCACAAGTACCATGTAACTACGTTGCGCCTAATTGCAAGGTCCATGTACCTATGTCGCAGTAACTTTAGGGCGCTTTTATCTTACATCGACTTAACACTACGTCGATGTAGTGAAATACTCCAACCTCCATGTACCCTCGGTATATGACTCAGTTTTGCGACATTAGTTCAAACGTATGTAAATGTTGCCAACACATTCATTTTCTCGTTTTTTTCTTTCGTGCGTGATGATTTTGCGACATTAACTCTAACCTGTGTAAATGTTGCAAACGCTTCTCAACGGGTCGCACGACATACCGGAAGGATTTACACGCCTTTAAATGTTATTGATAAGTGTTAAATTTTTTACCTATCGGTGTGCTAGTCCAGTAAAAACTTTGAAAACTCTATATTACGCTAGACCAAAAATGTTACCCTTTTGTTAAACGTTTAAACGAAGAAAATTCTGGTTTTTATTATTAAGAAAGCTACGTTTTAGCTTCTTTCACAGAGACAGGAAAGATTGAGGTCACATCAACGGGTCAAAAAATGTAAAACCTAACCTGACACAACTGCAAGGTGCTAATTTTCATTTTTTTTGGGGGGGGGAGGGTGAGGACCGCGAAAGTAGATTTTTTTGGTTCGCTCCCTGCAGTGCCGAAGCAAGGCGTTTGAGCACCCGGGGCCAGTAGCTCATTGAGCACCCGCTTTATAGCTATTGCACAGCAGACTGCAACCTCCCCTTTACCCTCCCACACACCTCTTTTCAAATCGTTCCAAAACTATGAGCTGCACTTTCCATCTGTGAGGTCGAGCTTCCTTCAGTTTTCAGCCTAAATGCCAAACTACATACCGTGCTTTTAATTGCAGGACGGAAAGCCACATGGGCTCGGTTAGCAATAAATAAATACAGATACAAACTATTTCCGATACGTCTTGAACTTAGATGATGTCAATTTGTCAAACGCAAGAGCAATCTCAATCTAGAATAAACCAAGAAATAGAATGGCGTTTATTTCGATTCTTCAGTCTAAAATGGTACGTTGAATCAATTGCACAAACACTGTCTGTCAATGTGATAAAAACAATGCAACAAGATCGTTTATTTCAGCTGACTAGGCCTACTGCAACTATAGTATACTGACTACTGGCTACTGACTAATTTCGATCGAATAAAATAATCTATGCGACAAATACGAATGAAATTTGGTATTCAACACCCTTTTACCTCTAATAGGTGTCATTTATGGTTTAACGGTTGGGGATACATTAACTAAAAAGATTGCAATCGCTTGCAATGCTATTTTTCTATATGTTGGGAAAACGCCACCTTGATCAAAATAATCATCACTCTTTATTAGTTAACGAGTAACAATGAAAGCTTACACTGCAGTATCGGAAACCTTAGAGGAAAGTTTATTTGTGTCCCTTTGCTGTTTTGACTTCGGATCAGTTAAACCTTACCTTAAGCATCAAACGAGTTCGTGTTTTTGTCTAAAATGATTGAAGTGCTCACTCCAGTAAAACTTAAAAATATATATTATCTCCATTCCTATTCAATTTTTCAACCAAACTTGGCCAGATAGTAGATAACTGAGCACTGGCAAAAATAAGATGCCAAAATAAAAACTACAAAATAAGCGATATCTCAAAGAAGGGTGAAAGAAGGGTGATCTAATAGTCGGTGGGATTAGCTTGGTAATTACTGCAGCAACTTATTGTTCTGATATCACTACTTTGATTGGCTGAAACTTAGCGGGTTCTTTCACCCTTGTGGGTTTTGCTTCTGATCTGGTTTAACAGTATTATGTTGGCCTGTGCGCGCATGAATATTGTTTGTAAGGAATCAGTGGATAGGCGCGCCCTCCTACCGTTTGACGGGGAAAATGACGCAACGACTATTTCACCATCCTCGATGAAAACAATTTAATTCGGAAGTTAAAATACATATTTTACGAATTGGATATCCCAACCTCTCAAGAGGGAAATCCAATTTTTAAGCCAGCAAACTAAAATTTTACCTTTTCTTTTATTTATAATTGTTGAAAAACCAGACCCTATTAATTTCGTTCACCAGCAACGATGACTATTGGACGATTAAAAGGACATAAATCCTTCCGGTATATCGTGCGACCCGTTGACACTATGCGTTTGCAACATTTACACAGGTTAGAGTTAATGTCGTCAAATCACCTCGCACTCAAGAAAAAAAACGAAGAATATGAATGTGTTGGCAACATTTACATATGTTTGAACTAATGTCGCAAAACTGAGTCATGCAGGAAAGCCAACAGGGATTTAAGTCCCTTTAACATTGTCATATTCTGTCATGATCTGCGGAACCTATCGTTGTTATGCACGGTCCACGGGTTTGAGCGCTATCCAGCAATATTAGCTGTCCTAAAATGGCGCCGTTTAATTTACGATACGCATGTTACTTTGTCTCATGCAACCCTCAACTTTCACCTTTATCGACTTTTTCGATTATATGCATGGCTGTGAATCAAGAACATTATTTTGCCACATCATCCATTCCGTTTACTTTTTTCTCGTTTTACTCTTATTCATTCATTATTATTATTATTACTAAACAAAAAGTAACTTCCAACTTTTTCGAATGCGCAGTTAAGAAAGTATCTAATGCAAGATACCTTGGTCTCGAATTAGACAAAAACTGGAAATTCCCATTACATATAAATAACTTAGTAAATCAATAAGAAGAACTATTCCCACTCTTTACAATCTAAAAGAATTACTAGTAGCCTATAAAGAACAAAAAAAAAAATTTTTTTGAGGCACTAGTCGAAAATTAATGACGGAATTACTATTTACGGTACAACTACAAAAAGTCTTTTACAACAAATACAAAGAATTGTTAATATTTCCTTAAAAACTATATTTAAAGGTACAAAAAGTAGCAAACAATTCATTCTCTCTTTTTTTTCCGTGTGAGGTGGTTTTGCTACATTCACTCATGCAAAAGTTGCAAAAGATATTTATGCTTGGAATGCAGCAAAATAATATTGAAAGGGTGTGTTTCAATTTAGCGTTGATGCGACAACTTCAAACAGTTAACTTTGCATTCGTTCTTAACTTGTTTTTTTTTGTACAATTTCAGATTTGGCAATTTTAATTAGATAGGAATTAACTTTACGCCTATTGTGGACAGAACGAAAAGATAGTTGGTACATCCGTCGTTATCTCACGTGTCGAAGGTCCCGAGTTCACACCTGTCGTCATGTCATTCGTGCTCATGTCGATTTGAGCTTGTCAAAGAACTGAGGAATATCCCATCCAAAGGGTCCAACTTCGGTCTGAGATAACTTAGGCTACAGCTTTTCATTTCCCTGTTGGAGAAGGTTATTGTGCCTTATGTCCGCCTGGATTTGGTGCTCCTTGCAGACATCCACTGTCTAAGTGACGTCGGACACAGGCGTCTGATTCATAGGACACGCAACAGAGCTTTCTTTCATTCTGGCGGGCGAGGGCGGCGTGGGTGATTCCCCCAGCAACCAAGTGCTAGCAGTGGGCGCGTGCCAATTCGGACGATGCGTAGCTATTAGGACCAATGGTATTAAGCTGACTTAAGAATGCGGGCGTGGGATTTGCGCCATCTTAAAAGTGAACGTTATACTTAAACTTTACTTTTGTTTGTTGAATCAGCATGACTGTTTTATAACGATGTTTCAAGTCCGTGAACACGTTAGGCAACTAAGCGTTGTCTTTCGTTCGCAAGGACGACAGTCCGGAAATGAGCAGGCACCAACGAACTAGGCCAAGGTCCGCTCACGGAGACTAAGGTTGTACCTGCGATTGTCTTTTTTTTTTTTAATAGACTCGCGGTTGTTTGAAAGGAAAGATTACAGTAATGAAAGTTTTGCGAGAGGTAGAATTTGGGATCGTGAAAAGATTAGGGTCCAGTAATTATTTATGATGGGGGGGGAATGAAAATGTACCCACCATATTTTCGACGACCCCCTTCGAGTCCTGAAAAAAATCTCGATCCCCTCCCCCTCACTCAAGGTGAAAAAAAAATGTGATCCCCCCCCCCCCCCCCCCTTAAACTGCGCTTTTTCGTATGCCTATTGAGACTGTCTGAAGATGATTTCCTGTAGCTAAGATTTGTGCTGTAGCCAAATTTTAAGAAAGTAGCACTCCGCACCGACAAGTTATCTCATAGTTGTAAGGAACGTGCTTTTTTTTTTAACGAAAAGACGCGTTGGTTAAAAATGTTCTATAAAAATACCGCCATTCCTTACACCCATCTCGTATCATACACGGCTCCGTGTATATAGTATATGATTGAAGTCCTCTCTCCAGCAAAACTAAAACTATTAATTTCTCCGTTTCTATTCAATATATTTCGACCAAACTTGGCCAGATAGTAGATAGCAACTTTTCGCAACTTTACACCAACTTTTATGCAATTCCGTGCAAGAGTAAACGTAGGGAACCACACGTAAATTTGAAAACTGTTCATTTTTTCTTGTTGTTGTTGTTGTTCTTGGCTGACACGGTTTCAGAAAAAATCTGAAAATCTACTGCACCTACCTAAAATCTGAAACATGATCTGATCCAGAAATTTCCCTGGGCTTCAACCTTACAGGGACCACTTTTTCGATTGGTCGATTCATTCCGGAGTTACGGGACCCTAAACGATCATTTTGATTGTTGTACATTGTTTTAACCATTGTATTTAGAGAACAATGCCACTCACCAAACTCCAGATTCATTCTTCTTGCACGTGTTATGTCTTTGCTAAAAAGTTGATTGTTGAGGTTAGGTTAGGATGGGGCATACGGCTGTGGGCCGTGACTCCCAATAAATGTTCGTGAAAGAATTAGTGTTTCAGCTAAACGCATATATTTTTAAACCAAACTAAGCTGCGTTGTTGTGCAGCCTCGAAATTGGCAGCTAAAAACGATAGAATTGCGTATTTATTTAGCAGATGTAGGCTTTCAAAGCTTACTTGAATTGTTTCAAAGTAGCCAGCAACAATCGACAGCATGCATAAACCGTTGTTGCGCGACGCCATAGCCGTAAAAAAGGTACACGGATTACAAACAAAAACGTCAGGTGTGCCGTAAAAAAAAGGGGTTATATGATTGAATTTTCACTTGTTAAAATGTACACG